>JAJAGP010003280.1:24470-37049 GCA_025084515.1 Ancistrus triradiatus | reverse complement strand
TAAAAAGCATTTCAAGGTCCTGGAGTGGCCTAGCCAGTCTCCAGACCTCAACCCCATAGAACATTTGTGGAGGGAGTTGAAAGTCCGTGTTGCCCAGCGACAGCCCCAAAACATCACTGCTCTAGAGGAGATCTGCATGGAGGAATGGGCCAAAATACCAGCTACAGTGTGTGCAAACCTGGTGAAGACTTACAGGAAACGTTTGACGTCTGTCATTGACAACAAAGGTTATGTTACAAAGTATTGAGTTGAACTTTTGTTATTGACCAAATACTTATTTTCCACGATAATTTACAATTAAATTCTTTAAAAGTCTTTAAAATGTGATTTCTTGGATTATTTTTTTTTTTCTCCATTTTGTCTCTCATAGTTGAAGTGTAACTATGATGAAAATTACAGACCTCTCTCATCTTTCTAAGTAGGAGAACCTGCATAATCAGTGGCTGACTAAATACTTTTTTGCCCCTCTGTAAGTAATCGGTGGAGAAAGGCCATGGTAAGAGAGGTGACCAAGAACCCAGTGGTCACTCCGAACCTGTATGCAGATGGGAGAAACTTCCAGAAGGTCAACCATCACTACAGCACCCCACCAATCTGGTATTTATGGCAGAGTGGTCAAACAGAAGCCTCTCTTTAGTTAAAGATACATGAAAACCTACCTGGAGATTGCAAAAAAAGCACCTAAAGAACTCTGACTGTGAGAAACAACATTTTCTGGTCTGATGAAACCAAGACTTAACATTCTGCCTAAAGCCCAGATTGGTGGAGTGCTGCAGTAAAGTTTGTCCTTTTGGAAGTGTCTCCCATCTCTACACAGGATCTTTGGAGCTCAGCCAGAGTGACCATTATGTTCTTGTTCAGCCAGCTCTAGGAAGAGTCTCAGTCGTTCCAAACTTATTTTATTTATGTATTATGAAGGCCACTGTGCTCTTGGAAACTTTGAGTGCAGCATAAAATTGTAGCTTTTTCCAGATCCGTGCCTTCACACAGATCTCCACAGGCGTGTGTCTTTCTAAATTATGTCCAGTCAACCGAATGTACCACTGGTGGACTCCAGTCAAGGTGTAGAAACATCACAAATATGATTGAGAGAAATGGGAGGTCCCCAGTGCAAAATTTCAAGTGTCATAGGGTTAGTTTTTTCTTTTTAATAAACTTGCAGAAATGTCCAAAATTCTCTTTTTAACTTTGTCATTATGGGCTATTGAGTGCAAAATGATAAGGAAAGCTTATTATTATTATTATTATTATTATTATTATTATCATTATTTTAGTGCAAGGCCTCAACATAAAATGTGAAAAGAAGTGAAAGAGTCTGAAGACTTTTAGAATACTTCTTGTACACATATAAGCTATGCATATAAGTTTACAAATAAAGTAATTGTGTCTAATAAAGCAAGTAACAGTTGTACATAGTCTTTAAAATTCTAGTAAAACTGCTGTCACAGATCTTTTTAGCTGATGGGTGGACAAGGGGTGTCTGAAACTTTGCTTAATATATGGGCTGCAGTCAGTAGTTGTGTATCTTGCTCTAGTTCCTTCAGTTATGAATTAAGGAAGACTTACTGAATATATTTGGGATGTTTAAGGCAAATTGTTTATTCCTAATCCCTGAACAAATTGTGTGGTTGGGAAAAACAGTGTCACTATTGTTTTGCTGTTGAGCTTTATGCTGTTTGTGCAGTCTAAAGTAATACACTGTTACATTACATTAGGCTACATTTAGTCCTTTAGCATAATAATAAATAATACACACTAGTTTTAACTAAATATCTGCTTAATACTGTGTGTTGTAGCTCAAACTGAACTGCCAGTGGGCTGTTTTTATTCTTATTTGTTTCACATTTTTATTTGTATTTTTTATCCTTATGCTCACAATCGCAGACCACACTTATCTTCCCTCAGTCCTGATATAGTGTGAGAGCTCATTTGCTATGTATAGACTTTAAAGCCAAAATATAGTCTGTGACCACACTGCTTTCATATAACCACGCATAGTGTGTAATGTTGAGTTTGTGCACACATCCCCTGGCTTCTGCGCTGCTTCTTTTAGCTCATCAGCTAAACAGCTTCTTCTGTGTACTTGTGTCCGTGTTTTCACTCTTCATGTTCCCGCCCTAGATTGTGTCCAGTTTCAAAGCTACCACGTCACGTGCCGTATGCCAGCTGGTGAAGGAGTATGTGGGCCACAGAGATGGCATTTGGGACCTCAGTGTAACCAGGACACAGCCATTAGTGCTAGGAACAGCCTCGGCAGGTACAGGCTCTTTGTCTAATACCGATTTCACACATTTATTATTATTCATTTATTTATTGTTTGCATCCAATAAAACTAATAATAATAAATGGGGCACAGAATTGAAGAAGTTAAATTACCATTTGTTTAAACTATAAATGCACTGCCTCAGTTTGCATAAAAAGAGTTGTATTGCTCTTAATAACAACATTTATTACCAGATAACATCATATTGTTTCTGCTGTAAATACCTGCAAATAATAAACAATTTTAGAGTAGTGCACATGGTAGAAGCATATTTTTGTTTTTTATCCCAGTCTCAGTTAAGAGCAGCAAGTTGTAATGCAGGACACAGTTTCTCTGAAATTTCCCATCTATTTTTGAATGCAGGTCGATGCCAGTTTTCTCAAAATTACTGGCAGGTTAATCAACAGTGGGCTGTCAAGAGTGCCCACTTCCACTACATGGGTGCACAATTTTGCTAGGATTATGGGTTTGTTGACTTTGCAGATGTTTAACTTTCTTCTTTACATTAGCTTACTTGATGCTCTTCAATTGTTCTGTATACACGTTACCATCTGACCAACAACTGACAATACAGTTTAAGTTATGAACTGATCATTAGCAGATATTAAAGCTTTAACCTCTATTCATAATGTCCTTTTTGTCACATTTATGAGGAAGAACCATATTTGATGGAACCCAATAAATAAAAGCTTGGTGTGTGTCCATGTGTTTTTCCGTAGACCACTGTGCTATGCTGTGGAGCATTGAGACTGGGAAGTGTCTGCTCAAATACGCTGGCCATGCTGGATCAGGTGAACGATGGAGAGTTGGTTGTCATTATGATGTAAAACATGAAGTGACAGCTGGAATGTCTATTCAAAATTTGAATTGCTGCAAATTGAGGAGTCCTTTGTGATAAACATAACAGTTGAATGGAATTAAGAATTAGTTATGGAATACATGTTATGTATGCAATTGTGTAGAGAATACACAACAGGATATGTGCAATTTATTGGCTATAATGCTTTACCAATATAATAGAACCTTGGCCGGAAAGTCATTTGTTTCTAAAACATTTCTTTTGTGATTGTAAGATGCAAAAAACTGTGGGACTGTGGTAGTCTAGCGGTTAAGGTACTGGACTCTGGCCCAGAAGGTCCAGGGTTCAAATCCCACCTCTGCCAAGTTTCCACTGTTGGATCCTTGAGCAAGACCCTTAACCCACAATTGCTTGGACTGTAAGATTGTACCAATTGTAAGTCGCTCTGGATAAGGGCGTCTGCTAAATGCTGTAAATGTGAATGTAAATGTAAAAACATGCAGGTAAAATGACTTCAGGAAGTTACTCACTGGTGTTTTTTTCCCCCTACTTTTTGCAGTTAATTCAATCAAGTTCCACCCCACAGAGCAGATGGCCCTCACAGGTTTGTATTTCTGTGCAATTAGAGATGTTTATGTTTGTTACTTAAAGCAAGAACAGGAACCCAAGGTACGCAGGCATCACACAGAACCTCCCGCTGTGAGCATCACATAGAAATTTCAGTTGCAATTGAATTCTAGTCGCTGTATCCCATGTTATATGTAGGTAAGCACATAACACTGGAACACCCAATTCATGCATTATTGACACTCTATTTGCAAAAGATGATTGCTGTATCCAAGACCACAATATTATTTGAGCCCAGAAACTTCCTTAAGTTAAGAGAAAGTTGCCAACTCCAGGACTTAATGTTTACAAGTAGAGTGTTTTTTTTTAAATAATGCAGTGCTGGCCCTAATTGCAGCCATAGCAAATTCTTATTTCAATAAGTATTAAGTATAAGCAGTTATAATAATAATAATTGTGAGTTTCTTTCATTGACCATCTAAGCATATCCTCCATGATTGTTTGGCTGTTTGTGCCATGATGGATGTCATGAATCACATGTGCTCTCGTAATTGTATTGGATGGATTTTGTTAGCCTGACTCACCTTTGAGTGATGGAAGCCTTTACATTTATTAAATATGTGGCTAAAAGTCTGAAACTACCTCTGGAATAAGTTTAAATTTTCAAGTTTATAGTGGGGCAAAAAAAGTATTTAGTCAGCCACTGATTGTGCAAGTTCTCCAACTTAGAAAGATGAGAGAGGTCTGTAATTTTCATCATAGGTACACTTCAACTGGGAGAGACAAAATGAGAAAAAAAATCCAGGAAATCACATTGTAGGATTTTTAAAAAATGTAATCGTAAATCATGGTGGAAAATAAGTATTTGGTCACCCACAAACAAGCAAGATTTCTGGCTCTCACAGACCTGTAACTTCTTCTTTAAGGAACTCTTCTGTCCTCCATTCTTTACCTGTATTAATGGCACACAATATGGCACACGATTCACAATAGAGGCCGCTCTACCAAACACTTGTTTTACTCCTCAGTTGATGATACATTTAACGTATTATGGATTTGTAATAACATAACCCCATCATAAATCAGGGAGCACCTGTACAATAATGCCTTACACTGTGTGGAGTGTCTGGGGGTCTGGAATGAATTAATTCCGTTTCCATCATTCCTTATGGGGAAAATTTGCTTAGTACTCATCGTTTTCGGTTCTCGACAAGCTTTCTGGAACGAATTAACAATGAGAATCGAGATACCACTAATATCACAAATCTTACATTACATTTTTACTACATGTAATCACATTTTTTTAATGACAGATTTGAGCTTTTAGTAGCAAAAGTCTTTTCATTTTGTGTTTTCAAAACCTTCTTTGTTTTGAGCTTCTTGTACTATGGCTGTGAAATGGAATGGATGACACCAGCTCAGCTAAAGTTCAGACTCTAACATCTGCCTTGTTTGTTTTGTTGTGTGTGTTGACAGCGTCTGGTGACCAGACGGCTCACATCTGGCGCTACATGGTGCAGCTGCCTCTCCCACAACCTCCGGCTGACACCAGCGTGAGTGGCTCACACCCAACATCTGAGAGTCTGACACACTTGCTTGCTTACTTCCTTTCTCTCACAATCTCTCTCCATCTATTAATTGTAGGGACTCTCTCTACTCCTGTTCCTGTCCTTCCTAACACTGTTCTTTTATACTTGTCACTCTCCCTTTTTAATCAGACTTTGTCCTGGGCAGGGAATCCGATACAGATACTGTGCCAACTCATTGTCCACTCTATTTGACACACCTTCCATGCTGGTAGACCTTGTACATGTGAAGTCATTACAGTAAACAGAAGCTCATTTGTTGCTGCACAGTTTTAGCCATCCACTTGCCCTACATCGCTGATCACAGGGTGATGCCCCAGGGTGGTGTTGGCTGGATATTTATGGTTGGTGGACTATTTCAGTCCAGCAGTGACACGGAGGTGTTTAAAACTCTTGCAGCGCTGCTGTGTCTGATTCTCTTGTAACAGTGCAAATAACTAAGACATCAGTGTCACTGCAGTGCTGAGAATGATCATTGAAGATCAGGGTGAAATGGGCTAAACATGTCTGCAGAGAAACAGATGAACTACAATCTGTAGTTATGAGACTACAGAGTACAGTGACATGGTAAATGCAGCTGGTGAAATGGTGATTTTAGTGGTATAACCGATCGCTGCATGTTTCATTAGAATGGCACCAGCCAGTAGTCCCATCTTCATCTCCTTGGCCAGTGCAGAGTCAGGATTCATCACTGAAAATCACTTTTATCCAGTCATCCACACACTACGATTGCTTCTCTTCAGCCCAGTGTAATTGTTTAGTCTATTTAGGTGTTAGTCCTGGTTTTCGTATGGCTTTTGTTTCTATGAATCCCATTTCATTCCAGTTTTTACACTTTGTCCTGCTTCTACCCATTTTTGTTGTGTGTTTTATATTTTAAAGGCATTTTACTTTGGGTTTTTTATACTGATGCTTTGGTGTTCTCCTTGGCTTCCCTTATGTTTTCCTTATATAACCCTCCACTTTGTTTCTGAGCCCTGGGTGATGCAAGTATGTGGTGATTGGTCCAGTCATAGTGATGCAAGTGTATAGTGATAAACACAATAGATCATGCTAAAAATGGGAAAAACATAGAAAAATGAACCGACAGCGAAGTCCAGGCTTTACTGAGCCTATATGCGACGGAGGAGATGCAACACATCTTTGAGTCGTCTAAGCAAAATTTGCGTTGCTTACGTCACTTTACCGCCACACAGCATTCCTGCTGCCGGTCCAAATGCAATCCAGAAAAGGTCCTGGAATAAATTTCATTTTAGGGGGAGCTCTGCGGGGGGCGGTTCCTCCTGAAATAGTCCCTAGAACTGTGCTGTCTGAAAGCGTCTTAAGAAAAAGCCGACTGGAACAAACCAGCCAACATGTATAGCCATACACTACTGGCTGCATGTCCTGCATGTCCATTGTTTCAATTGATAACTCTTTTCTTGGGGTGACGTTTTCTTTTAATTGACCAACTCCAACAGCTCATTTCTGTTTGTAAGTAACTTTTTGCCACAGAGAAACTTGTTTTTCGGACAGGAGCTGATATTTTTATGTGTGTTGCACATTTTCCTCTCGTCTGTCTCTCTGCTACTTTCACAATGTGTTCCTCCTCTCTTACAAACTCTTGCTTTCTCACACAGTCCCACCCCATCTCCATCTGTCTTGTCTTTTCAGATGTCTCCCTCTCATTCCTGCTTCAGTGCCTCTCTCTCCCACTCTTTTGATAACAGCACTGTTTGTATAACTGACTCATCTCTTGTGTGTCACCTTGAGCTCATACTTGTTAATTTTAACTCCAGCTCTATGAATCATTCTTTGTTTTTATTTTCTTCAACAAACCATTAGTCTCTGTTTCCTCATATTCTCTTAACAACCCGTAGCCATCCGTAGCAGGATTTGCCCTGCCATTGTAAAGGGTTAAGTGCGTCTGAAATAGAACATATTATAATGTATTGTACATAGAAACGTGTGTGTTATATGTGCTATTTCACATATTTCATCATATGTGTGTATGTGTTAATGCATGATGTTTAGTTATGGAAAGGGAGTTTCCAGTTTCATGTGCCATGGTATTCTGTAAATCAGATATCGTGATCCATTTACTGACCATTTAAAGTAAAACCTAGGTGTGGACAATATGGCCAAAGTCCTCTACCATAGTATTTTGGAACAATATCACATGAGGCTGTGCACTGCTGTGATTTGTTGATGGGTCGGTGTTGTTACTGGTGAGCACTTATAAAACTTCCTTTAAACATGATAAAATATAAAATGATGACATTTTGATTTAATACATCCGTGTTTAACAAATCCATTCTATCATCATATTACAATATTGTCCCTACCTGTTCAGTCCTGCATGAAAACAAAGAAGTTGCTGAAACCAGGATTTACTTTTCCCATTCTTCAGGATGTAGCATACATTTTAGTCCCCTCTTCATTTCATAGCATCATGGCATCATTCTCAATATTTTCTGGCCAGCTCAGTGGAGCAAGTGGGTAGTGCTGTTGCCTCACAGCTCCAGAGATCCCTGGTTCATTTCCTGGTCTGGACTCCATTTGTGGTGAAGTTTGCATGTTTACCCCTCATTCACCTGGGTTTTCTCCAGGTACTCCCATTTCCTCAAGTTCCAAATATGTGGGTTTAAGTCAGATGGCATCTGACAGGGTCCCAGTGAGAGTGCCCAACCACTGTATTTAGTGCTGACCCTATCCTGCATAAGATGGGAGGGTTGCAGCAGCAACAGTGTCTGGTGTAAAAAGTCAGATGCGCAGTGGGGCAAAAAAGTATTTAGTCAGCCACTGATTGTGCAAGTTCTCCTACTTAAAAAGATGAGGGAGGTCTGTAATTTTCATCATAGGTACACTTCAACTGTGAGAGACAAAATGAGGAAAAAATCCAGGAAAATACATTGTAGGATATTTAAAGAATGTAACTGTAAATTATGGTGGAAAATAAGTATTTGGTCACCCACAAACAAGCAAGATTTCTGGCTCTCACAGACCTGTAACTTCTTCTGTAACTGTCCTCCACTCGTTACCTGTATTAGTGGCACCTGTTTGACCTCGTTATCTGTATAAAAGACACCTGTCCACAGCCTCAAACAGTCAGACTCCAAACTCAACCATGGCCAAGACCAAAGAGCTGTCGAAGGACACCAGGAAATAAATTCTAGACCTGCACTAGGCTGGGAAGAGTGAATATATAATAGGCAAGCAGGTTGGTGTGAATAAATCAACTGTGGGAGCAATTGTAAGAAAATGGAAGACATTCAAGACCATTGATAATCTTTCTCGATCTGGGGCCCCATGCAAGATCTCATCCCATGGGGTCCAAATGATAATGAGAACGGTGAGCAAAAATCCCAGAACTACATGGAGGGACCTGATGAATGACCTGCAGAGAGCTGGGATCAAAGTAACAAAGGTTACCGTCAGAAGAACACCTGTGCGGCTCAGATCTGCTGTGGCAAATCTTAATGGGAGCAACTGAAAGAAGAAGCTGCTGGACATCTCATTTTTATCTTATGAATCCTGTCCATCTCTATATACGCTTTGTTCACTGTCAAAACTAACCACAAAACTTCATGTTTATAATGGCACATTGACAGTTTATTGTGTGTGTGTGGTGGTCACAGGTTTGCGTATGTTGATGGTTTTACAACGGCACCAAGTGTGACTCAGCCAGTCGAATTTTGGAACTGGAACTTTTTTTTTTTTTTTTTTTTTACGTGTAATTTTACCTTTCGAAATTTCAGCAGTTATTATAAAACAAGCAAGCCATTTGAGTGGTACAGCAATCTTAGAAGCCGACCCACCACCACAGTGACCTGGGCTTGAGTCTTGCCGGTGCCTTCCGTCTGGATCATTCACCACATGCAGGCATGATTGGCTGTGCCTCAGGGAGGAGAGAGTCGTCAGGGAGTGGATTATCGACACTACAACAGTGACCCCTACTGGCCCTGAGATGAACTGGCATCCCATCTGTCCTCCAAGGATAAGCGCCAGAGTAAATCTTTGCCATATAAATGAGATGCATCAATTTTTGGAATGTGCTAGCAGTATACCTTGGATTTGTGGTTTTAACTGGCTCCTGTTCAACTGGATAACTCAAGATCCTTACAAACAAAAGAAGCAATGGCATTTATTTACTTCTATCTGCTAGATTTCTTGTCATATCCGGCTTTAGCAAAACATTCAGCGTGTTGTTTCTGAACGTGACGTTATTGATTCAATTGATGTCTAACCTACATTGTTGCCAGAAAAAGATTGAAAGTGTTGCCGTCTCCAGCAGCAACCGTTGAGTGGCAGACTTTACAGATGATGCTTTTCTGCTTAGTGTCAGCTTTTATAAAACCAAACCATGTTCCCACAACAGATGTTCCTCCCATTTAAACACCATATCCTCAACTTCAGTTGTTTGTGAAGAGTCCTCTCAAATCAGCTCTCTTTATGCAAGCATGTGTGACAACATCAAAAGCTTTCTTGGCATATTACACATCTAACCAAGTATGAAAATGAAATAAAGTCAGAAACTGACTTTCGGCATTCGCTGGTCTTTCTCTCTCTCTCTCTCTCTCTCTCTCTCGCTCATGAATGCAGGCTTCACTGGACGATGATGTGGATTTCTCAGATAAGGACGAGGCAGATGGGGAAGCTGATGGACCAAACGAATGTCCCACAGTGCGGGTGGCCACCACCACCCTAAAAAGCCACCAGGGTGTGGTCATAGCTGCTGACTGGCTTGTGGGCGGTAAACAAGTAGTTACTGCATCCTGGGACCGAGCAGCCAACCTATACGATGTGGAGACCTCTGAGCTGGTCCACACTCTCACTGGTCAGTGTTTACTGCTCTCATTCTAATCAAGGGTGAATCATAAGACAATAACCAATCAGATCTGATTTAAGTTTTGGGTGCCGCCAAGTTAGGAAAAGATCCAATCATAACTTTAGTATATGTGGAAAGGCGGGATGAGTTGGGTAGCGATCCAATCAGTAAGACGCACACATTTGATCTGACCCCGGGGAAGACCGTACTGGTTCGACAATTACTGTCACCACCTGGGAGAGAGAGCAGAGCCGATGTAAGGGCACATTTCTCATTTGATGTCAAGGAAAACAAGACTCTGGTAACCGGTAAAAATACAACAAAGTTGAAACGACATCTGCATGTCATCCTGAAACTGCAGTCAAGCTATCCGCACATAAATGGCAAATAAAGTAGGCACTAAAACATGTTTTCAGTTCGCAATGTGGATATATTTTTAACTTTGCCTAAAAAGTATTCATACTATATTTAAGAAGGATTTAAGATGGGTAACATAACTCTGTTTTATACTGTAATTATGAATAAATGCTTATAGAGCATGCATATAAGATCTTCTGATCTTATATGTTTAATAAAGCTCATAATATATCATTTATTTTAACTTGATTCTATTCTACAATATCTCATGAGTGTCCACACCGAATTTGAAGCAGATCTTTGGAAATTGAGTTTTGGTGACCACTTTACTGTATACCTTTATTATCAGTGCATGCATATAGACCTGAGCTTATATCTTAATTAAATCTTATAATATATCATTCATTCCAACTTGATTCTATTCTGGAATATCTGCTGAATGTCCACACCACATTTGAAGCAGGTCTTTGGTGGCAATTTTGAGTAATAACCACTTTAATGTATACTTGTATTATCAATGCATGCATGCAGAAGTTTCATTATGTTTTAGTCAAAAGACTAAATCAAAATTTGCTGTCAAAATTAACACTGCTAGCTCACTGGGCAAGAGAAAGCTCAATTTTTACTCATCCAGTCAAGCTAATATCACACAGCTGTGGTTGATTCTCATGTGGTTGATAACTTTCTGCCTCCTCTACTGTCAGAAGAGTTTGTCAAAGTCCTAAACCCTTAATATCTTAAAAGTAAAGACATCTTGCAAGTTAGCTAGTTAAGTGCATTAATGGAGCAGATGTCTTATTCTGTGTCTAATTAATACAAAACATTTACTCTGATGGAAAGAATGTTCAGGTGGTTGGATTCAGAGGCAAGTAGCAAGTTTCAGTTGAAGTATGTTGGCCTGTCGCCCAACTAAGGAACATGTCAAATATTTGGAATAAATGTTGTGTTTAAAAAATACATGCCAGATAATTAATATTTTTCAGACCAAAAACCAATAGGATTACAAATGATAATGCTATATTGGCAAGTTACTGAGCAACCTTTTTCTCGTCTTTACCAGGGGTGTCAATAATTGTGGCGGTATTTATTTTAAACATTTGAACTACCATGGATCAACAGCAACATCCAGAGGACTCTTATGCCGCTCTTACTCTGGGATAGGCTCCAGATTTTCCTTAACAATCACCTGACCTAATCATCATCCAGCATTTATGTAGCATTTGAGGACAGAGAAAGCCAAGCATTCAGTAACATTCATCTTTCATTTAATCATGTGTTTTGTCTTTAACTCACTCATGACATAACCTCAAATCAGCGAAATTATGGATGGAATGATCATAGAAACACTTATATTTAATCACTTCGAAGGATTATTAAATGGGTTAATCATAAAGAATCAGACCTAATTATGCATTCATATAACACAGTTTAAACATACATAATTACATATTTATGTAATTATGCAAAGACACTCATGTAATATAGATTAATCGTTTGTTTGTTTATTTATTTAACGTCGCTCTTCAGCATCAATGGCTATTTAAGACAGACAAGGGTATGTCAACACACGGGGTTATATGGAAGCTGTTCTCTCGCTCGCTCTCTTTATATGTACAGTGGGGCAAAAAAGTATTTCGTCAGCCACTAATTGTGCAAGTTCTCCTACTTAGAAAGATGAGAGAGGTCTGTAATTTTCATCATAGGTACACTTCAACTATGAGAGACAAAATGAGAAAAAAATAATCCAGGAAATCACATTGTAGGATTTTTAAAGAATTTAATTGTAAATCATGGTGGAAAGTAAGTATTTGGTCACCCACAAACAAGCAAGATTTCTGGCTCTCACAGACCTATAACTTAAAAGAAGCTCTTTTGTCCTCCACTCGTTACCTGTATTAATGGTACCTGTTTGGCCTCATTATCTGTATAAAAGACACCTGTCCACAGCCTCAAACAGTCAGACTCCAAACTCAGCCATGGCCAAGACCAAAGAGCTGTCGAACGACACCGGGAAGAAAATAGTAGACCTGCACCAGGCTGGGAAGAGTGAATCTATAATAGGCAAGCAGGTTGGTGTGAATAAATCAACTGTGGGAGCAATTGTAAGAAAATGGAAGACATTCAAGACCAATGATAACCTCCCTCGATCTGGGGCCCCATGTAAGATCTCATCCCGTGGGGTCAAAATGATCATGAGAAC
>JAJAGP010003280.1:0-24370 GCA_025084515.1 Ancistrus triradiatus | reverse complement strand
TGTGTGTGTGTGTGTGTGTGTGTGTGTGTGTGTGTGTGTGTGTGTGTGTGTGTGTGTGTGTGTGTGTGTGTGTGTGTGTGTGTGTGTGTGTGTGTGTGTGTGTGTGTGTGTGTGTGTGTGTGTGTGTGTGTGTGTTTGTTTGTTTGTTTGTTTGTTTGTGTGTATGTGTGTGTGTGTGTATATATATATGTATAAATATACACAATAAAATTAAGTGCAGCAAGGCAGTTTGTAAATATGTAAAATAAAAATTTTTGTCACCAAACGTGGAACCAGAGTCTTTGCGTGCTACTTAGATGTACTTGTTGACTAACTGTAATAGTATATGTTGTTTGTATGTAGGTCATGATCAGGAGCTGACGCACTGCTGTACCCACCCCACTCAGCGTCTGGTGGTCACCTCGTCCCGTGACACCACCTTCCGACTGTGGGACTTCAGAGATCCCTCCATCCATTCAGTCAACGTCTTCCAGGGCCACACAGAGTAAGTACCATGCTTTCGTGTAGTGCACAGTGTACTTTACCTGTTCATCTGTCTACAGAGCTGAGAGCACCTGCTGTGGGGTTCACCGGTAACTGCTTATACTTATGAAAAGGTGTGTACATGACAAAAATAATTCTAGCAGCCACAAACCCATAGCTACAGAGTCCTGCACAGATTCCAACAAAGGGCTAATACACCTGTCTTTCTGAAGTGTAAAATGTGTTAATAATCGGATTCTTAGACTCCCTGTCACTTGTTCAGTTGTTATAGTGCTTGAGTACTATTATAACTTAATGTTCCAGTAGTGGCACTTTGTATAATGATTCAGTGTGTGCTGTGATCATCTTAACAAGTCTCAGCTATTCCAAGGCACGATCCCGACCCTGGACTCCACACGTGTGAAGTTTGCATGTCCTAACCTTGTCTGTGTGGGTTTACTCCGGGTACACTGGTTACCTCCCACATGCCAAATACATGCATTAGGTTGATTAGTCACTCTAAAGTGATATAACCTAGCGTCTGTTGTGAATTTAGCCACTGATGCTGATATGACTGAAAACAAAACTAATAAACAGACAAGCAAATAAATATTGTTATACATAAATTTGATTTTCCAAATAAGTATTTGAAGGGGTATGAATTAGTTGTGTTCATACACATACACTGATGAAGAGAAGTTTACATCTCCATCTCTGGGCAGCAATGCAAAATTCAAGTTTCATCCTCTGCTGCACTCAGTCAGCTCACAAAGCACTTAATAATTAGCTAATGAGTTGAATCATGTGTATTGAAGCAGATGAAACAAACTGTGTGAAGCAGTTGTCAGGCATTTGTTAACCACGGCTTGGTCACATGGTTAAATGGAACTCCTTGAACATAATTAGCACCCTAGCCCAGCTACTTGAGTTTTGCTGTCTTGCGTAGCGCTAGATGAGTGGAACTGGTACAATTATAGTTTAGCTGCCATTAACATTTAAGATTTGATGTGTAAAAATGATTTTTACATGCATGTGCAGTGGTGCTTGAAAGTTTGTGAACCTTTTAGAATTTTCTGTATTTCTGCATAAATATGACCTAAAACATCATCAGATTTTGACACAAGTCCTAAAAGTAGATAAATAGAATCCAGTTAAACAAATGAGACAAAAATATTATACTTGGTCATTTATTTATTGAAGAAAATGATCCAATTAGTATTAGTGAGTGGCAAAAGTATGTGAACCTTTAGGATTAGCAGTGAATTTGAAGGTGAAATTGGAGTCAGGTGTTTTCAGTCAATGGGATGATCAGGTGTGAGTGACACCCTGTTTTATTTAAAGAACAGGGATTTATCAAAGTCTGTTCTTCACAACACACATTTGTGGAAGTGTATAATGGCATGAACAAAGGAGAGTTCTGAGAAAAGAGGAGTTTCTCAGAAAAAGAGTTACTGATGCTCATCAAGCTTTAAAAGGTTACAAAACCATCTCTAAAGAGTTTGGACTCCACCAATTCACAGTCAGACAGACTGTGTACAAATGGAAGAAATTCAAGACCACTGTTACTCTCTCCAGGAGTGGTCGCCCAAGAAAGATCACTCCAAGAGCAAGGCGTGTAATAGTTGGTGAGGTCACAAAGGACCCCAGGGTAACTTCTAAGCAACTGAAGGCCTCTCTCACATTGGCAAAAGTTCATGAGTTCACCATCAGAAGAACACTGAACAACAATGGTGTGCATGGCAGGGCTGCAAGGAGAAAACCACTGCTCTTCAAAAAGAAGATTGCTGCTCGTCTGCAGTTTGCTACAGATTATGAGGACAAGCCAGAAGGCTATTGGAATAATGTTTTGTGGATGGACGAGACCAAAATAGAACTCTTTGGTTTGAAAGAAAAGCATTATGTTTGGAGAAAGGAAACAACTCCATTCCAGCATAAGAACCTTATCCCATCTGTGAAACATGGTCAAGTCAAGTCAAGTCAAATTTATTTATATAGCGCTTTTTACAACACAGCATTGTCTCAAAGCAGCTTTACAAATATTTTAGATCAAAGCCCTAGTTGAGCAAGCCTGCGGCGACAGTGGCAAGGAAAAACTCCCTTGTAGGAAGAAACCTTGGGAGGACCCAAGACTCAAATAGGGACCCATCCTCCTTGGGCAGCCTAGATGTTAAATACAATAATTGAAGAGTATATGTAAAGATAACACCCTATTTAAATTTAGAATATAATAATTATATAGACTAAGATGATTTGAACTAATAAAAAAATAGAGAATAAGATCTATAGCATATAAGGTTATGATTGAATGAGTTTGAAAGAACAGGTAGTCCAAGTAGAAGAGTTACTGTAGTTTTGTGTGTCCCGGAGGTTATTACCCTCTGAGGGTACTGAGTAATGGTATGAGGACTGGAACAGAGAGAGTCACCAGAGGATTACAGTACGTTCAGCAGATGAGGAGAAAAGGCAGTGTTGTCAGCTGCATCACTGGATCTAAGGACTTCATCCTCAAATTGCTGGGGGCAGTGAGGAAAGGCGGTGATGTCCTTGCAGCGAAGAAACCGTGAGCTACATCCTCAGGACACAAAACCGAGACCAGGGTTTTGTGTCCGCGCCATCTCGGAAATAGAGAAACACAAAAATGTGTTAAAAACATGATATTAAGTAAACATTCATTGTAAAATGCCAAATATTGTTTTAAGGCTCCCCAAATGCCTGAGTAAATAAGTGTGTTTTTAATCTTGACTTGAAGATCAGGAGCGAGTTTGAATCACGAACAGTGACAGGGAGGCTATTCCAAAGGTGAGGGGCTATGTATGAGAACGCTCTTCCCCCTGCAGTGACTTTTTTAATCCTAGGGACTACAAGTAACCCTGCACCTTGTGAACGATGTAAGCATGATGGGTTATAGTGCTGAATTAGTTCACTTAAATACTGCGGTGCCAGGCCATGTTAGAGCTTTATAGGTTAGCAATAAATTTTTATAATCAGTACAAATTTAATTGGCAGCCAGTGCAAAGATGATAGAACGGGACTAATATGGTCAAACTTCCTAGTTCTAGTAAGCACTCGTGCTGCTGCCACATGGTGGTGGTAGTATCATGGTTTGGGCATGTTTTGCTGCATCTGGGCCAGGACGGCTTGCCATCATTGATTGATCAATGAATCCTGAATTATATCAGAGTATTCTAAAGGAAAATGTCAGGACATCTGTCCATGAACTGAATCTCAAGAGAAGGTGGGTCATGCAGCAACACAGCGATCTTGGTTGCAGTTCTTGCTGCACAGGGGGGTCACACCAGATACTGAAAGCAAAGTTTCACATACTTTTGCCACTCATTAATATGTAATATTGGATCATTCTCCTCAATAAATAAATGACCAAGTATAATATGTTTGTCTCATTTGTTTAACTGGGTTGTCTTTATCTACTTTTAAGACTTGAGTGAAAATCTGATGATGTTTTAAGTCATATTTATGAAGAAATGTAGACAATTCTAAAGGGTTCACACACTTTCAAGCACCACTATTTTGCATGCTGAATCTAAATATGTTTTCAGAATTTCTCTAATCAATCATAGTTTTTGTTTTAGTATGCTTAGTACTTAATACATATAATTAAGTGTCGCATATACACTCTGTACCAGTTATCTACAGCATATGAAACGAAATGTTTCCAATGTTTGTAAAGTGCAGTAGCTTCCTTTGAAAGCTACCTAAATAAATGAGTCATGAGTGGCCTGCATGAACACGACTGGCCATGCAAACAGTGCTCACTCTTGAGTAGCAGTTACTGACTATAGTCCATCTGTTTCCCTACATACTTTTTGTCCCATTTACTAATGGTCAGGACTCTACATGACCACCACAGAACAGGCACTATTTGGGTGATGGATCATGCTCAGCACTGCAGTGACACCAATGGTGTGTTAGTGATTGGATCAGACACAGCAGTGCTGTGAGCTTTGTGAGCACTGATGAAGGATTAGAGGATGACGAACACAAACTGCAACAACAGATAAGCTGCTGTCTCTGACTTTACATCTACTAAGTGGAGCACTATGGTATATGCTTAATAGAGTGCACAGTGAGTGAACAGTGTTTTAAAACTCCAGCAGCACTGCTGTGTCTGATCCAATCATACCAGCACAACACACACTAACACACCACCACCACATCAGTGTCACATTAAGAACTGCTGCCTGTTATTTGTTTGCTTTGTAGTGCTCTTGCTTCTTCAATGTCTTAAGGTATTTAGCATGTAGTTATCAAAATCTGGGATGATTGCAGAGATGAGCCAGAGTTCACTGACACAAATGCTCATACTTACTGTAATAGGTTAAAGTAATTGGGAAAACACACTTGTACAAGGCTGCTGTCTCAGAAATGACCACAAGATGGCACTGCAGCATTTAAAACATGCTCAGTGTAGTTTGGTCATTCAACCTAAAGCTTTTCTAATGACAGCTCTGTAAGATATAGAGTACCAGTAATGACGTCCATTGCCACAACTGGGTTCCAGAAATATCTGAAAACCCTCGGGGTAATTGACCCCTTCAGCATCAGCAGTTTTTAGAGAGAACCTTAAAAGCTGTAAAACTAGGCCTCTCCGCTCCACTACTGGATGCTTTAGTTGTTTGTGCTGTAAGGACTAATGCAGAAGGGCTGTCCAAGTCTTTGATCGCCATGGATTACACAATGCTTACGATGAAGCCTGACATGGGTAATTCCCCCGGATCCTGCTGTAATGCTCTCCAATAGACAATCAGTGTAATGAGATTAGCTGTTGTGCCATAGGGCATTCCCACTGTTGCCAAAGCTCAGGCAGTTATTTCTCTCTCCGTGCCAAGCCTGGGGTTCACAGCAAGAGCCTGGATTGTGTGATATGGGTAGAGTGTCCTGCTGTGGCTATGCATAAGAATAAAGAAAAGCATGAGAGTTATATCTGTCAGACTGTACAAATGCTCCTGATTTAGTCCGTACACGTAGAGGTAGTGTGAAAATGTTACGTTATTTTACTTTAGGCTCTGTGTTTCTCAATCTTATATTAAGCAAACACTGGTTTGTAGTTGCCCCATGTAACTGTGGGACTGTGCTGAGCTATTGATCAGAAGGTTCGCAGCTTGCCAAGCTGCCACATTTGGGCCCTCAGGCAAGGACTCCACAATCCACAATTACTTGGATTGTACCTTGTAAGATTGTATCAGTTCTAAGTTGTTCTGGATAAGGGTGTCTGCTAAAGGCAGTGAATGTAAGAGAATGCAAAAGGTAAGAAATGACCTTGACGTTAAGGTTAATGATTAAAATATTGTCTTGTCTTAAGACATTTTTTGCTTTTTGACCCTAAAGAAAGTTTTATTTATGTATTTTTTATCCTCAATAAAATATTACTACACAACCATGTGAGGAGATATGAGAACATAAACTTTAGCAAGCATTTATTACTATCACAGTTCATCAGTATTATCTTCATTGTGTCATATTTTGTATGTTACCTTACACATTTCATTGAGTCTTCTCTGAGGAAGGGCTGTGCTGAGGCACTGTGTTTTTTATACACACACACACACACACACACACACACGAAAGCAACAGCAATTAACAGAATGGTAACTTTTTGGTGCAAAATGGCTACTTCTACTAGATATGCATGCATGTGCAAACTGTTATCCCTTTCACCATGGTGTTAGTTTTTAGTGTGTTTTTGTGAAGGAACCTGCTTTCACACACGACTGAGCAAAGCGTATAGGTTCATATAGAAATCAATTACAATCCTCACAGAGCACTACTGGCCAAAATGAAACAGAGCCAATGTAGTAACTGATTGTATTGTATTGTGAGTAGGTGACCCATTTTTGAATGCAGCCCATAACTATGGGTGCTTCACAGTGTCAAACAGCCAAAATGTGATTAATAGCATAAAAAACTGTTATCTCATGAACTCTTGACAGCCCTGAAAGGCATCAGCGTCAACATCTTTTAAGGTTCTCCAGGAAAACCATGTTAATAAGGCACTAGGTACTTTTCCGTCCTTTCTGACTCCTGTGCTGCATCAGACCGTGCTTCCTCCATTCTGACTGTCCTCGATCATGTCCCAGCTGCCACAAGGTGCTAATCGCTCACAAAACAATTAATTTTTGGGTGAGCATGGGTCATTTATTAGCTGCTGAATTGCTTTTTGTGGGATTAGACATTCATTATAATGGGAAGGTTACACAGAAAGGAATCTACTTTGGTGATGTCAGGGTAGTCATACAGTACTATGCAATTGTATAACATAATGCTGATGAATGGACCCAATGATTTTAAACTTGTATTACTGACTCCACAATACACTTTTCCACTGATCTTCATTCCAAGCTTTGGGAACTTCAGCACACAAACTTAACTTCTTCACCCTGTTCCTCTTCTGAAAAATGGTTTCATGGCTGCTACCTTTCCAAAAAGACGATTCCTGATCAAGCTTCTTTGGACTGTGGAAGGGACAACTTGGCATCCAGATGAAGCTGAGCAATAATTATATATGGTCATTATACCATTGCTAAAACAATGGTATATTTAATCTAAGGGCAGCCTAAGGCTTTTGCCCAGTACTGTATATTGTATTTACGAGTACAAGCTTCTGATGTACTCATCCCTGTCCCCTATTTTTGAAAAGTGTTTTTTAGTTAGAATTGATTTGCTTAATTATAATTTTTCTAAGCTTTTTACCCATCCTTTCTGCCAAGGTGTTAACAATTTTGGAGCTGAATGTAGCTATCATGTAAATAAAAATAGCTGCTGCAGTAGGTCTGTAAATTGAATTCAATTAATTTGTGTATTTCTGATTCAGGCTAATGAAGCACCGCGGGCCTCATGATTGCATTCGGTTATAATTTGGCTCAAGTGAGTCTTTAGTCATGATTTTCCAAGAAGGGCACGAGGTTCACTTTTGAGACGTGTTGCTATGGCAATGTATTAATTATCTGCAGCCTGCAGCTGACTGACAATTCAGAGCCGCTGATGGAGTCGAGCTGTAGGTCACGGAATCTGCACGCTCCGAAAGGGTGTGTATTTTGCAGAGCAGATGGGGGGCAGTTGTGTGTGATTGTGTATGTGTGGACATGTTTGCATATTATTGTGAGGACCATATGTCCCCAGAAGGATATGAAAATTGTACGATTTTGAAAATGAGCTTTAGAAAACACTGCAGTTTTTATTGGCAAAACTAAAGTAGCTGCACAATTCTGTTCAGTCAAGGTTAAGGGCAGGTGTAGGTGCAGACCTGGAATTAATTAGCTGTAGTGATATACATCAGTAGAAACACCCTATAAATGAGTGAGTGGGTGGGTGGCAGTTTTCCAAAACTGCAGCACTTATTTGAAAAAAATGCTAAAAATTGATTTATAAATCTATTATTCACTTTGAAAAAATACTACATAGATATTGCAAACTACATACAGTCTGGCATGCATTAATGAGCTGTGATATTGTGTCTGTCTGTCTGCCTGCGTTTGTGTCTGTGCCATGTGTCTGTCTGCCTGTGTGTGTCTGTCTGCCTGTGTGTGTACGGGTGTCTGTGTGTACATGTCTGTGGTAGTAGAGTAGCTCTGTCAGCATGACTTCATGCTTGGCTTCTCTGGTAGCACAAGATAAATGAGTTCTTCCCTCTACCCCAACAGCAAACTCTGCCCCCCCCGCACACAACCACAACGCCACCACCACCATACACCCATTTGTATCACTAGATTAGTGAGGTCCTTCAGTAGATCATTTATTACTGTACTAAGTAATGCTAACTTTAATAACACAGAGCCAGTAATTTTTCTCTTTTAATTACTCCTGTGAAAGCTTCAATTGTTGTAAAACAGTGCTGTTGTATTTATGAGGAACAGCCAAATGCCTTCACATTAGTACATTTTGAAGTGCTGCTGTTGTCGTTAGGGCAGTTAGTTTCCTTCTTCTCATAGACTCCCCCCTTCTCATTCTTTCCTTTTCCTTCTCAATTTCCTCTCTCCTTTCCTCCCCTTTCTCCTAATCTATCCTTTCCTCTTCTTTTACTGTTTTTACTAAACTCTCGTTTCCTCTTTCTTTCCAACCTTTTCTTTCCTCTTTCCTGTTCCTGCTCTTCCTCCCCCATTCCGCTCACCACCTCCTTTATCTTTTTCCTCTCCTTCTCATTTTTCTTTCTTTCTTCCCCCTCTCTCCCTTGTTCATATTTCTACAATGAGCTCATCTGTCTTCACCATTTATCGCACTAGAACTCTCATTTCCTGTGGTGAAGATGCAGTGGCAGGGCAGTGCATGCTGGGAGTCAAGTGTAGCCCAATGTTTTGAACTGCTGTACCATATGTTTCATTCCAATCTGGTGTACCAAAAACAAATTCCAAGTGCCATGAATACAATGAAATGTAAAAGGTCTACAGTTTTATATTTGATCATTATTGAAAACCTTTTAAACAGGTTAAAAACAAAAAAGCAAGCCCACAACTAAAGTTTCTTGTCCAGTCACGTTGTTGACAAAACTATCCTGAGACAAGCTTGTTCTTGAGAAACAAATTCCTGTCGTTGGCAAAAAAGTAGCTTTGTGGTTATATGAACTCTATACACGTTACTAGATGTACAGTGGGGCAAAAAAGTATTTAGTCAGCCACTGATTGTGCAAGTTCATCTACTTAGAAAGATAAGAGGTCTGTCATTTTCATCATAGGTACACTTCAACTATGAGAGACAAAATGAGGGGAAAAAAATTCAGGAAATCACATTGCAGGATCTTTAAGAATTTAATTGTAAGTCATGGTGGAAAATAAGTATTTGGTCACTCACAAACAAGCAAGGTTTCTGGCCTGTAACATGCAGAGAGCTGGGACCAAAGTAACAAAGGCTACCATCAGTAACACACTACGCTGAGAGGGACTCAGATCCTGCAGTGCCAGGCGTGTCCCCCTGCTTAAGCCAGTACATGTCCAGGCTCATCTGAAGTTTGCCAGAGAGCAAATGGATGATCCAGAAGAGGATTGGGAGAATATCATGTGGTCAGATGAAACCAAAATAGAACTTTTTGATAAAAACTCAACTCATTGTGTTTGGAGTTGCATCTCAAGAACACCATACCTACTGTGAAGCATGGGGGTGGAAAGTTCATGATTTAGGGCTGTATCGTGAGAGTTTAAGCCAAAACATCCTTCCATCAGTGAGAGCATTGAAGATGGGCCTTCCAGCATGCCAATGATCCCAAACACACCGCTCGGACAACGAAGGACTGGCTCCATAAAAAGCATTTCAAGGTCCTGGAGTGGCCTAGCCAGTCTCCAGACCTTAACCCCATAGAAAATTTGTGGAGGGAGTTGAAAGTCCCTGTTGCCCAACGACAGCCCCAAAACATCATTGCTCTAGAGGAGATCTGCATGGAGGAATGGGCCAAAATACCAGCTACAGTGTGTGCAAACCTGGTGAAGACTTGTAGGAAACATGTTACAAAGTATTGAGTTGAACTTTTGTCATTGACCAAATACTTATTTTTTTCCATAATTTACAATTAAATGCTTTAAAAATCCTACAATGTGATTTCCTGCATTTTCTTTCTCATTTTGTCTCTCATAGTTGAAGTGTAGCTATGATGAAAATTACAGACCTCTCTCATCTTTCTAAGTAGAAGAACTTGCACAATCAGTGGCTGACTAAATACTGTTTTGCCCCACTGTATACATGCTTCATCTCCCCAGTACAAGTAGTTCCATTGCATTTCCCACCCCACAAGTCTATAGAAAATGTGTTATCATTAGCTTTTATTTGAGAATCAATGTTAAGTAATGGTTGTAGATTGTGCAGTAGGAATCTGGTCTTGCACAGGTGCTCCTTATCAGTAAAATAGATTGATTAACGTTTAAGCCATTACTGTGCAGCCCTAGTGTTAGAAATCTAACTCTCTCAGTTTGATATGATCGTAATTAGGTGTACCTGAGGTGTCTGATGTAAGGTCCGTTCAAAATATGACAGATTTTTTTTTTTAATACAATAATCAGTTAAACAGCATTGCCATGCTTTCCACAGGGAGGTGCTGCTGCACCCAGTCACTACACCTACAGCACTGGAAAACATGGCAAAATGATCAGTTTCTCTGGTTTTACTATATGTAGGTACTATGTGCTTTAGTGAAATTTAACTTTTTTGTTTAATTTTATAAATTACTGACAAATTGTAAATGAAAATGATTTATTTGTATCAATGACTAGTGCATTTATTTGCTGTAAATGACAACTGGTCAAAATAAAGAAGATGCAGTGTTTTCAGGCATCGGTTAATAATAAATAAAGAAAGAAAACACGTTTGTTAATTTATTAACATAAAAGTAATGTTAGAACTTCAGCCCCAGTCTTGTACTCTTCCTCAGTAAATGTGATTTGGTCCAGGTGATCAACTAATCAACTACCTCATAGATCATACCTCCTAGAATCAGGCGTTGGAATTCATCAGACACTGGAATGGAATTGCTGCCATACTTGTAGACATTTATTTTCCCACAGACCATTGTGTACATGTTACTTTCAGTAGAAAAGTTTATGCCTTTTCACTTTTTTAATCGTCAGCTGACATATGCCAGCTACACTTGATTAACTTTGCTCCTCTGGGGGCTTGATGAGATCAGCATTGCAGCATATGGGCCTTCTGTGTTAATATTCACAACTCACTTGTCTTTGACAGATCTCTCACACACTTTCACAGATCTCTCACACGCTCACCCGCAGCTAGTGGAGTTCTCAGATAGCTGGAGAAACTGTGTGCGCGTGTCACTGCGACATCCTCACACGTAATTATCGGTAATGAAATCTGACCTTGTGTTGTGGCATTCAAAAGGACAGCGAACCCAGAGTCAAGCACGTATCGCTTCCTAATTATGTGATATTAACGTGCTACTCGCAACCGAGTGGTGCAAATGAGAAGTGGCAGAAGCCTTGCTGTACACACAGCCTGCTGCACTGATGAAGTCTGCTACCTCACGACAAGTGTCTATGCCAGGTTTAGGCTTGTTCAGAAGTACTTCGGAGAGCCAGTTGAAAAGATCTTCAGAAAGGTCATGCTATGTTAGAACAGCAGGCATCTGTTCCCGTGTCTTCATTGGCCAAAGATGGGGGACACGTTCTGTTGCTTACTGTTTCTGAGTGTAGCTTTTCCGAACTTCTCAGTATGAGTGCTAGACATGTCCCCCAACCCCTATACCATCAGTTAACTACACAGAAATTATTTATTTAAATTCAAATCCTTTTAATCACAGCTCTATGGCAAAGGTAACCTTCATGCAGTGTGGGCATTTAGTGCGGAGTAGTAACTTATTTTATAGTGCTGTGTTCATAATGTATATGTGGCTATACATTTCAGTTGCCATCTTTCACTGTTTTTGGGTTGTGTGCCCACCATCTGGAACTGTGGGCACACAAGCATCCCTGCTGTTAAAGTTTTGTTTTTATTACTACTATTCGAATTTGCTAGTTTCGCATAGGGGTTGGCGATATGATAAATATCATGATAATTACAGACATTTTCACAATACACGATATTTATCACGATACGTAATCGCAGACAAAATGCATCAGTATTGACAGATTCTTAAACTGCTATTCACAAATATTATCCCATACTTAGGTGATTTTTATTCAAAATGTAAGAATAATTACACTCTTTATAATGAAGCATGCAGTTGGTCAGTGTTCTTTAAGCACTGACATTATCCTCAAAGCATATCATCTATCACGATCACAAAATTGATCACAATATGATAAAATATGGTCATATTGCCCAGCCCCTAGTTTGTTATATATATTCTAATACAAAGCTTTTAAGTCATGAGACTTTATTAGAAAAAAACAGCTTTGAATTATCAAGTATCATTTAGCACTATAATACTACGTTACTGTATGTCTTAATAATATAGACATAAACTGTCTTGATGCATGCTCAACGATCCAGGTAAGAAAATCCCAGAAGTTGAATCTGTTCATCTGGACAGAGGTTTTCAAAGAAGTCACTTAGATGAGTGACGAAATGTTTCTCCCACAAAACCTATGTCCGGATGAATATATTCAACTTCTGGGATCTGGACATAAGGTTTTGTGGGAGAAACGTTTCGTCACTCATAAGTGACTTCTTCAGTCTCAGCTAGTTGGAAAACTTCCCCAATCTTATATACAGCACCTTTGCATAACAATGGGACCTGTGATCAGTTTAATATGCAGATTGACATAACCATTAATGACAATGGTCACGTGTGCCATTCACACAGGATTGGGGAAGGGCTGCGATGTCTCCGTTGTAAGATGGTGAGAGGTGTACTCTGAGGCCCCCTCCTCGGTTCAGGGATGGACGTTCCCTTTTTACAAAAATGGCTCCTTGTACTCTGCGTTCAAACCATCGTTTCTCCCTATCAAGGATCTGCACGTCTTCATCCTTGAGAGAGTGCCCACTGGCCTGTAGGTGGCCTGTAGGCATCGCAGCCCTTCCCCAATCCTGTGTGAATGGCACACGTGGTCCAGATGAACAGATTCAACTTCTGGGATGGACATAAACCCCCCCCCCTGTGAGGCTTGCATGCAGCTGCTCGGCCATGGAAACTCATGGCATGAAGCTCCAGACGCACAGTCTTTGTGCTAAAGTTAATGCCAGAGGAGGTTTGGAATTCTGCAGTTATGGAGTCAGCAGGGCACCGGTGACTGTTATGCACCTTGCTCCTCAGCACTTGGCGACCCAGCTCTGTAACTTTACGTGATCTGCCATGTGCTGCTCATGGCTGAGCTGCTGTGGTTTCAATAGTATCACTCACAGCTGATCATGAAGTATCTAGGAGGGTAGAAATTTGACAAACTGACTTGCAATGGTGGCATCTCATTACAGTACCACACTCTAATTCAGTGTGCACATTAGAATGACCCATTCTGTCATATGTGTTTGCAAAGGCTGTTGAAATTGGACTGTGTGGAACACCTGAATTCAGTTATTATATCAGTGTGTATATATCATTTACATTACATTTACAGCATTTAGCAGACGCCCTTATCCAGAGCGACTTACAATTGGTACAGTCTTACAATCCAAGCAATTGTGGGTTAAGGGTCTTGCTCAAGGACCCAACAGTGGCAGCTTTGGCTGAGGTGGGATTTGAACCTTAGACCTTCTGGTTCATAGTCCTGCACCTTAACCACGAGGCTACCACAGTCCACAGTATATCAGTCATTGTCAGCATTTCTAAGAGTAAGTAAAAAACAATTAATTTATGCTGTTCCTGAGACTTCATGTTAAAGCAGAGTGCTATAGCTCGATGCAAGTGGAGTAGATGACACACGCCTTCACAATCTTGAGACACGATAATACACACTAATAGAGTGAAAACAATCACAGGCATCTCTTATTTGTAATTCAGATCACCATAGTGTTTCCAGGAAACTCTTCACAACAAATCTTTTGTCTTCATGTAAAAAAAGGAGCTTAAGTGAGCTATAAACTCATAGCTCAGCTCATACTGTTCCACTTAAAGTGCACCATAACTCTATTAGTGCAGCGCTCCTGCCCCTCCAACCTCACATGCATGCACATTCCCCTTCCCCTAATTAGTCTCGACCTTTCTTGTCAGAGGCCCTGGGCGAGCCGGAACATCTTCCAAAATATCGCCGCAGTTCTAATAGGGTTTTAATCAAGCTTTTAATCTATTACCCCTCCTCCCCGCCCTCTCCTCCACCTGCACTCTCCCATGGCAAGGCGCGATGTCAGAAAGTGTTTCCACGCTTCGCTTTCGATGTGAGCGACTCTGGAGCGAGCCAGGCACTGCCATTAGCTTCAGCAGACCTGGCCCAGATCCCTTAATGCGGCAGAATTTATCCCTAATTAAACCTTGATATCATGTCAATTCAAATTAGCAGGACTAACGGCTGCTGGTCTGGCTAGCTTGGACTGGGCTAAGAACAAAGTTGACTTTCTTTTAACTCTCCTTTTGTAATTCTGCCAGCTCTTTCAAGCAGGAGAAAGGAAAATTGGAGGAGGCAGAATTTTAGCGGAGACTGACACCAGAGATTAGAAATATTCAGTGCATTAAATTAGTATGGTGTGTGTGTGTGTGTGTGTGTGTGTGTGGGGTTGTTTACCTGTGGTGTGTGTTGGGGACTCCAATGCAAGAGATAAGAGTTGGAAGTCCACCAGAGCGTTAGTCTGCCCCAGCTTCCATTCTGCAGTCATGAATTTATAGGGGAGAGGAGCATGACTGAAAGCTATCCTTGTCAAGATGTCAACACGCATTCTTTGGTTTCTAAGAACTGTGACTCACCAACAACTATCAGTCATCTTCTACGATTAGCCATTTAGCCGATTCCCTTATCCACAGCAACTTGCAACTGATACAATCCAAGCAATTGTGGCTTAAGGACCCAACAGTGGTAGCTTGGCAGAGGTGCCATTTGGTGAGGTCCACAGTCCTGTATCTTAAACGCTTAGCACCACAGTTCTTATCCAGACAGTATTTGGTAGTACTGGTCGACCAATATGGGTTTTTTAATGGCCGATATATAATGGCAATATCAATTTATTTTCTTTATTTAGTTTTTTTTGCAACTGATGAAACTAATAACAGTAAATGACACCAAATTGCTGAACATAAAATGAACATTTATTGAAGCTATAAATGCACTGTCTTTGTTTACGTTCTGTCTTCTTTATAACTAAAAAAATAAATGTTTTATTGCTCAACTACAACATTTATTACTAGTTAACAGTATCAGGTTCTTTCAGGGGAAAATGAAATTGTGCAAATACTGCAAATAAATAATCCCGGTTCTAGTTAAACGAACTTGAGCATGGAAAATGTTTTCATATTCTCATAAATGGCCCCACCCTCACTGAATCTCAACATCTTTGTTTTTAGTCACTCAGTAGTCCCAGTTTAACAAAGTTCCTTTGCAGTTTCCCCACTATTTTTGAATATCGGCTCCATAAATGCAGATATTGTCTGATGCCGATTATTTTAAAATGGCATTAATCGGTCTTTCATTATTTTGTAGTGATGTCTGTAATATCTTATATTCTATGCTGAAGCTACTCTTTTTAGAAGAGTTGTTTCACACGGATTGCTCATGAATAGACATTTGGTTTGCGGCAGCAACCCCCTTGAAATAATGTAAACCAAACAAGATTGTTTCAGACAAGCAAGAGTATGCGTGTGGTATTGCATACCACAAGTGAAAGATATTTTGCTTACTCTTCTTGAGGTTAGCTTTGCTGAAGCGTCTGTATGCAGTACCTGTAAACCGAGTTCAGACAGCCAAAATTTAAGCTCAAATCTAATTTGAGCTGGACAGATTTTGTGTAGTCACAGTGGCTAAAAACCATGTGGAATCTGAACTTAGCAGAATTGGACATGGACAAACAGTCGCAAGGTCCGGGCAACAGTGCCAGGGCAAAATACAAATTAGAACTAAGTGTAATATAAAGAAAGTAAAAGTGGAAGTAATATATGTTTGTAACTGGTAATTGCTATAATTAAAATAACAGTTAATTGTAGAATCTTCACTTTAAAATAACTTGTCAGTTTTGTGGCTAAGCTTCCCTTTAATTTAGCTACAGGATGTTTGACCCTCCGACAAAGAGTGCTATAGAAAAGTGTTCTAAAACTCCACATTCTCCACATTCTGAGTTTCAAGTACAGTCCTTGGTGGCTCAGAGGCTGATTGTTGGTTATGCCAGGTCTGTTGAGGTCACTAAAGGATTGTTGAAGGTTGCTGCCGTAGCTAGGCAGAAAGACAATGTGTACCTTGATGAGCATAAGAGGAAGAAGAAGGGAGAGTTCCTTGGCCTGAAGAGAAAACGTCTCACACAGGAGCAGAAACTGTTTAGGGAACATCTTATCAGTGAACTAGAAAATCAGAAGATGAAAACACTGAAAACGTAGAACTGTCATGCAAACTTTATGTCCAATAGCTTCCACTGGTAGGTCAAGGCGTCTTTACAAGAAACATGAGGTCAACGCATTTCTAGAATAATCATAATTTTCACTTTTGTGATGCATTTTAGTCCTGCAGATGTGGGAATAGGGGTGGGCAATCTGTGTAATTTGTTTAGGCTGCATTTTCAATCACAGTTCTTTCTTTTGTATGTTTGTTTTTAATACTAATTTGCAAATAGAATAGCAACTCGTTTCTGAAACATGTTGGGTTGTCATTAGAGCTTTCAGTGCATGTAATGAAATGCGTTAGTCTGACAGTTTTCTCTGTTATGGCACCCACCCCTGTGTGGGCAGTCAGAATTAAATACCAATTATTCTAGTTATGGTTATCATTATTCTAGGTATGTTGTTATTATTGCTATGATTACTATTGGTACTGGTCATCTGGGTGGCTAAGAGGTCTAATAAGACATGGGTTTGAGTCAGTGCCGTATGGCCTGGCATCACATGCAGACTGTTGTTAGATGTGTCTGTCGGAATGGAGGCTGGTCGGGGTATCATCTTTCAATGACCCATACCCAGCCCAGTGATGGACTGGTGTTCCATCCAGGGCACTTTGACTTGCATCCTGTATTTCCTGGGAATAGGCACTAGATCCCCTGTGACTGTGACAAGGGAAAATGAGGTTAAAATGTGAACAAAAAACAATGCTACTATAATTGACAATAATGAAGCAGTTGTCTATAACCCTGAGACAGATATATAGTGAATTTGTAGTAGGACTAAACTTTTGCGCAAGCATTTGTGGAGCTAATATTTTGAATTGAAACCTATTACTGCTTTATTTTGCTATTGGCCCAGATGCAGCAAAACAGGACCAAACCATGATACAACCACCACCACCACGTTTCACAGAAGGGATATGGTCCTTATGCTGAAATACTGTGTTGGTCGACCATTCCTAGGGAGAATAAGGCTGGCCTTGAGCTTCTTCCATTAATGAAATGATCTGTCTGACAGTCAAACTATTTAGAGATTGTTTTATAAGCTTTTCCAACCTGATGAGCATCAACAGCGCATTTCTCTGTGGTCCACAGAAATCTTCTTTGTTTGTGCTATGATAAGTTTCCACAAACATGTTGTGAAGAGCAGACTGATCGATTGCGCTCTGTTATATTTTGAGTTGAAACCTAGTAGTGGTTTATTTTACTATTAGATTCAAGAGGGCATATACGTTTAATATATTTCTAGTTTTTAGACATCATTAGTTTATACTGTACAAGGAATAGCTCATGCGTTGAATTATTCAAAATGTTTTCAAGTGCTCTTGAGATCACTTTTCCATGACTAGAACCATTAATGCACACCACAGTGAAAAACTAGAGCTTGGAAGTTTATTGTTCCATATGTATACAAATGCAGAACAAGCAGTTGTTGTGCTCTAGATCAGAATACAGATGTGAATGCAGTTTAAGCTCCCTCCCATAGATATGCACCGCATGGGCCAACATAGAAAACCAGAGTAGTTTAAAAGCTCAGAGGTCACGTGCTTTACATGGCTTCATGACAAGCTGTGAACAAGTGGCTCTGCTAATGCTCTGTAATCAGTCCTGTTTTTGTCTCACTGCTTGAGCCAATCACAGCACCGTGTGAGGCTCAGACATTTCTTACATTGCCCTTTAATGAAACAGCATTCTGATGAGCTTATTGTTATTTACAGTCGTGCTTGAAAGTTTGTGAACTCTTTAAAAATTTTCTGTTTCTGCATAAAGTCCTGAAAGTAGATAGAGAGTCAAGTTAAACAAATGAGACAAAATATTATACTTGGTCATTTTATTTTTTTGAAGAAAATTATTTAGTATTAAATGTGTGAGTATGTGTGTTCAGTATCTGGTATGACCCCTTTGTGCAGATAAATGTTGATCAGTCCCATACATTGGTTGTGGAAAATGGGGAAATGCGACCTACAGAACTGAGCTTCAGGTCCTTCCACAGAATTTCGCTTGAATTAATGTCAGGACGGTGACTCTGCCATTCCAAAACTTTAACTTTCTAGAGGTAGGAAGAAGAATGCTGAGTTGCATCTCAAGAACACCATACCTACTGTGAAGCGTGGGGGTGGAAACATCATGCTTTGGGGCTGTTTTTCTGCAAAGGGGACAGGACGACTGATCCATGTTAAGGGAAGAATGAACGGGGCCATGTATTGTGGGAGTTTAAGAGCCAAAACCCTCCTTCCATCAGTGAGAGCATTGAAGATAGAACGTGGCTGGGTCTTCCAGCACGACAATGATCCCAAACACACACCACTCGGGCAACAAAGGAGTGGCTCCGTAAAAAGCATTTCAAGGTCCTGGAGTGACCTAGCCAGTCTCCAGACCTCAACCCCATAGAACATTTGTGGAGGGAGTTGAAGGTCCGTGTTGCCCCAAAACATCACTGCTCTAGAGGAGATCTGCATTGAGGAATGGGCCAAAATACCAGCTACAGTGTGTGCAAACCTGGTGAAGACTTACAGGAAACGTTTGACTTCTGTCATTGCCAGCAAAGGTTATGTTACAAAGTATTGAGTTGAACGTTTGTTATTGACCAAATACTTATTTTCCACGATAATTTACAATTAAATTCTTTCAAAGTCCTACAATGTGATTTCCTGGATTTGTTTTTCTCATTTTGTTTCCCGTAGTTGAAGTGTACCTATGATGAAAATTACAGACCTCTCTCATCTTTGCACAATCAGTGGCTGACTAAATACTTTTTTGCCCCACTGTGTATATGTATATGTGTATCGGGGGATCCAGCTCTGAACTTGGGATTGGACGTAGATATTAGGAGATAATCTAAAATTGTGAAGTTGCTTTGAGACAATGCTCCATTGTAAAAAGCGCTATATAAATAAATCTGACTTGAACATTTTTCACAGCATGTAATTAGTATGTGATTTCTGTCTGGACTATCACATGGAGGGTAGGTTCAGTGCAACCACAGTGACAACCTTTCATCCCCAAATTCTAGCATTTAATCAAGCTGTGAACATTGGACTCAGCAGACAGAAGTGTCACTGAAATTTTCAATTACTTAACCACATTGTGCTTCATATGTGCCAATATCTCCAAGTCATGTTCTTCTTCCTTTTTTTTTTTTTTTCCTCTCCTTTTTCTTTTGTTGTGTTGTGCCATTGGGACCTTATGTGCTGAGTGTGCTCTTGTGTTTGTTGCAGCACAGTGACATCGGCTGTATTCACCGTGGGAGATAACGTGGTGTCAGGCAGTGATGATCGCACCGTCAAGGTCTGGGACCTGAAGAACATGAGGTCACCAATAGCCACCATCCGTACTGACTCAGCTGTTAATAGGTAAGACGTATAGAGTGTCCATATAAGGCTGAAAACAAGACCTTGACTACATGTTCAGATTTCAGGTTTATGTTTTGGTCATATTGTAACATTGCATTACATAGATTTGACTTTGAGAGTGAAATAACTTGATGTGCTTAGGGGCATCTCAGTATTAGGGGAATGTCTAATGCAATTTGTAACTGATCCCAGTTTTTCCTCTTCTGATACCAGTTCTGATACCTGACGTCTGGTTACCGATACGATGTCAGTGCTTTGTTTTATTTATACCTCACTGTATCTAATACGAGGTTGTAGCATTACTGTAGACTAAAGTAAAAGAGCACGAAAAATAAAAACATAAGACTCAAAAACAAGAATGAAGTATTACAGTACCTACAGACAAGAGAGGTTTGTTGTTAGCCAGAATCGTGCTGCTTGTCTTGTTCGCTGATGTTTAAATTGGGGACTTTTTAAAATGTGCCACTTTTATTACTCATTTCATATTGAATCACATTAATCTAATTGAATGTAGCTATAACTTCTTAGCTTGCTTGAAATTGATGATAATGCAAAAGTTTGAAATAGTGTTTCGCAAAGCTCATATGGTAGCATTTTGCTACAGCAACACTGCTTTTGTTTTGATGCACCACAGTAGAGCAACAGCCGTACCAGATTTCACACTTGCTACCATAATTTACTCACACAAAGAAGTGTGTCTATAATGTGATCTTTCATAATTACTACGTGCATGAGGTGGCTGCTCTGTAAATGCAATCAGAAAGTGTAATAATGCACTTCAGGTGAAGAGCAACTGTGAGTAAGGAACAGTATCAGATGTGTATCTAACACATCTGGCTAATACTTGATTTGATTAATAAGGTATTTATCGGTGCCGATTCAATCCTGAGAGTCGGATCAGTGCATTGCTAGTAATTGTTAGTCTTCTTACTATTCTAAATATTCTCATCATCATTATTTGTCTCACCCTAACCTCCAGGATAAGTGTGTCAGCAAACCAGAGAATCATTGCTCTGCCGCACGACAACAGACAAGTCAGGCTGTTCGATATGACTGGGGTTCGACTGGCTCGCCTCCCACGCAGCAACAGACAGGTGCTTACCGAGCATAGAGAGCGACCTTTATGCTCTCTCATTGCAACATCGTCAGCCTTTTAAATCGAATATTACATTTATGTAGTGTTAAGTAGCTCTAATCATATGTGCTGTGTTCAAGTAGCTTGAAATGAGTGATTTAGTGAAAAATGATGTTTCCACAGTTTCACAATACCAAAAATGTAGTACATTAGGCATGTTTGTCCAAATTTTTTTTAGTTATGCTCTGGAGCTACAAGTTTAATTTAGCTAACAAGTAATGAATGTCTGTTTTGTCAAATGTCCTCATAGATACTCACTGTGCACAACACTGCTACTGCACATAATCTGATCATTTAAGACAGACATGTGCAACTTTAGTTCATATGCCATTCAGTTTCCTCATTACATTACATTATCGTAAGGAAGAAGGGATTAGTTGTGGTTGAATTGTCATACAGGTTGTGTTCTTTCAGAACTGGAACGTCGGTTCAGAACATCGGTTCTCGTGGTTAATTCGTTCCAGAACCAAGCAAATTATTCTCGTAACTAATAATGTTAATTGAATTCATCCATTCCAGACCCACAGAATATCCACACTGTATAAGGCATTGTAATATATACAAGTTTTTCTAGTCAAAATGCATCGAGAACTGAATTCGACGAGTACCGAGGCGAGACCCGAGGTACCACTGTAGTCGCTAAAAGCAGACTTTGGTGACTTTCTAGAAAGTTGTGGGAAATGGAAAAACAGGGCTCCTTTGTGGCCAGATGAGGCATTTCAAGTCAGATTTATTTATATAGCGCTTTTTACAATGGAGCATTGTCTCAAAGCAACTTTACAAGTTTAGATTAAATCCTAATATCTACGTCCAAACCCAAATAGAGCAGGCCTAGGGCGACAGTGGCAAGGAAAAACTCTCTAAGTGTTATGAGGAAGAAACCTTGGGGGGCATTTGTGCACAATACAAAAATGCACCCACACAAAATACAAAGGAATCTTTATGTATCATTTTTAAATAGATGAAAAATGAGCATGTGCGTTTGCGTGCAAAGTGTAGACTTAGAAATTCTCAAGAACCCACAGCGTATAATTCATTTATGATTTGATGCAGAGTTTATCTGCCCAGACTGCACTGTGGCATTCCTCAAGTGCACCAAAACCTCACAAAGCAACAGGCACTCTTCTGCAAACACTGCCTGTCTCATGTCTTTTGTTTTGTTAAGTAAAGTTCCAGTGATTTGTATGAGACAAGCTAGAAGCTGCGTCATTCCATATTTTCAGTCTGGTTTTGTGGTCTGAGCATTGCACACCATATGCATCTCGGCTGATTTGCTGGTGTTAAGGTATAAAATTGTGGAAATGGGATTTTTCTCTGAACCTTACCTTTAAGCCGTGTTTGTGGGCGGTTTCTAACACTCTGTGTGTGGTACACAGGGGCATCGGCGCATGGTGTGCTGCTCGGCGTGGAACGAGGAGAACCAGGCGTGTAATCTCTTCACCTGCGGATTCGACCGCCAGGCCATTGGCTGGAACATCAACATCCCTGCTCTGCTGCAGGACAAGTGAACACACACACACACACACACACACACACACACATCTCTGCCCTCACACTCAAGCGTACACGAATAGAAAGGCATGCCTAAGCACACAGACACACGTGACTGGATGCTCAGCTGTTTTAAGTGAAGCTCTTGCTCTAGACTCTGATTTTTCTAAAACCGCCATTTTTTCCATGCGTGTGGTTTACTGATTGACAATCATTTTCTTAGCTGTTCGGCAGACAAGCACAGACTTGAATGATTCAGATCTGTCTTGAGAATATCATGTAGAGTTTCAGCGTGATAATTCATTTGATCTGCCCTTTGCCATTTTCACACCGTATGACTATTCGACATCACTTCTTGTCTCAGCAGTGACTGGCATGAAATAAGGTTTTTAGTAGACTGTAGCTGATAGATCTTGGATCATTTTTGAGTTACTAAAGCCAGAATCAAAGTTCGCTACTTAGCTATCGTACGATAGGGTACTGGTTCTAATCAATTAATAAATAATAGCCAAATAATAGCCACAAGCTGACTAAAGAACTGCTGACTCCGCCTGGAGGAGTAAATAATACACTTTGAGCATATCACAATAACTTTGTCCACCCAGTCACAGATCATGTAAATAAACTCAGTTTATTAATTGTGTAATTCCTTCGTACTACTTTGTCACACCTCCTCAATAGGAAAGGATTTCTCCAGTGTCTTCAGATCCTGCTATGTTAAGCCCACAGTTACACCTACTGAGTGCAAACCTAGTTAGTTGTGGATGCCATTTTATTGTTTGCTTGTTTCTTCTGCTGTTCCGAAAACCTAGTTAATGACAGGATTGAGTTTTTGGTGTATTATCCAATTAATGGCTGACCTTTGCCATCCCAAATCCAATAACACTCAGTAATGGTCCTCTTCTGACCCATTTTACACAATGATACTTCTGGTGGTACTGATCTCCACACTTCCCAGAGTCTGCCTGAAAAATGACAGTCCTGTTTTATGCTACATTTGCTCACCATTAAACAATAGGGCACTGCTCACTTTTTATCAGTGCAGCTTCTGACCAATGTTAAATGAACGATAACTGGTCCGTTACACTCTGTAATGAGTAGCTGATTGGATGCTCACCCATTATACCCTTTATTTTTATTCTGTTCCTTATTTTGCAGGTGAGTTTTGTAAACAAAGTCTGTTTAGGGTTTCTGTATGCTTCTTAAAATGTGTTGTTATGGTTTTCACATGCTTTTTATTGATTGGGATAAGAGTAAGAGTTGTCCTCATGAATTTTCTCCAATTATTTAAGCTGAGAATAGAGACTGCTATGGTGGACAGCATCCTGTTATGTTCAGAGCGTAGTGCAGCATTATCTACTTAATTCTGTTCTCTTATTATTGTTGTTATTATTATTATTATTATTATTATTATTATTATTATTATAGTGTTAAATGTACAGAGAGTTTTATTGTGCACAATCACATTTTATATTTCTTGGTTCAGTATAGAGATGTGCTTTACTTGAAAAGAATGGATGGCAGTCATGCTGTACACACACTTTGCAGTAGAACAGTATTGCTTTAATCCATCTGCATGAGAAATCTCGCTGTCTGTCAGATCTAAAAATGCTGTTTGTAATCACAGTGTAATCTGATTTTCCTAAGTGAAGAATATAAAATGTGAAAGTGTTGATGCCGTCTGAATAGTGTTGATGCTGTTTAAAGGTTAACCGGTGTATATGTGAAGTTGCATTAGGGCTTTTTGTGTCTTGTAGATCAGACTATGTGCATCATCTGTTCCTCAGGTGATGCATCAAAGGCTATTAGTGTCACAAAACTCTTACTTTTGGCAAAGAAATGACCACGGTAGTCGTTAGACATTAGGATGAGTAAATATGTACGTAAAGTAAATCAGTACGTAACTCTGTTACAGTCACATGAACCTACTCTGGGTTCTGAGTCATTTTCTTTCAGTTTGTATATGTCAATAAAATAGAAATTAATCACCAAATCTTAGAAAGTCACCCTAAACTTGAGTGGCCTGTTA
>JAJAGP010003279.1:0-78635 GCA_025084515.1 Ancistrus triradiatus | reverse complement strand
TATTACATGCATTACTCTTACTCCTTACTCACGCCTTAATCTTTGTTGGTCGACCACTCCTGGGGAGGGTAACAATGGTCTTGAATTCCCTCCATTTGTACACAATCTGCCTGACTGTGGATTGGTGGAGTCCAAACTCTTTAGAGATGGTTTTGTAACCTTTTCCAGCCTGATGAGCATCAACAACTCGTTTTCTGAGGTCCTCAGAAATCTACTTTGTTCGTGCCATGATACACTTCCATAAACATGTGTTGTGAAGAGCAGACTTTGATAAATCCCTGTTCTTTAAATAAAACAGGGTGCCCACTCACACCTGATTGTCATCCCATTGATTGAAAACACCTGACTCTAATTTCACCTTCATATTAACTGCTAATCCTAGAGGTTCATGTACTTTTGCCACTCACTGGTTCACTGAAGTCTACCAACGCTGATAATTCTAAAGTGTCTGATCAAAGTGAGAATTGCTATGGGATATTTAACCAAACATTAGAGGTGTTATTTATATAATTTTGAACCTGGGTTGTTTAAATAAAAAAAAGCCACAAATAAATAGGAATTTATGCAACGTTATGAACGAGCTAACCGCTCTTGCCAGCGTGTTGCTCGTGTGCAGATGTGTCACTCTGACAAAAGCCAAGGACATTAGTGAATAGACATGCTGTTTATTAACACACACACACACATACACTGTGCAGGGTGCTGAGTGATCCATGCAGTGAATATATTTGTCTGTTGAATAAATAATCACTCCCTTTAGAGAACACTGTTTCTTTATACAAGTGCATTTTTTCCTAGCATTTTGGTTTCATCATGCAGCCTCATGACAGTAAGCAGTGACTCACTTTGTTGTTCTCCCCACAAATTCCAGTTACCTGTAGAAGAGCAAAGAGCACAAAGATCTTTGTGGCTTGAAACAATGAAATCACCTGCATTTGTTCAATACTGGCACAGCATGTACTATTACAGAAGTTGTTTATTTGTGTAGTTGAAAAGTAAGATGTCAGGATTAAGAAATTGTTTGGCAATTAATGAAATGGACACAATGTTTACACAAACTTAACGCACATTTAATTGATCAGGGAAGGTGTTTGGTGTCTGATGCTTGCTTTACATCTGCGTATTACCCACCGGACGCTAATGTACTTAATACATCTAATGTCCTAATATCTTTCTGTACCTAAATCAATTTTTTTTCTGGAAGGACAAGTATGTGCAAGGTGTCTGGGAGTTTTTTTCACCTTTCCCCATGTAGTGTACATTTATATTAATTCTCGGTTTGTGCAGTGGTCTAATATGCCAGCCCACCACTGCAGGTTGTCCACTACAGGCCATGCTGGACAACGTATGCAGACGTGATGCACTGTGTCTGAGGTAGGGGTGCAACGTTTAATGCACTTAGTCGATTAAAATCGACCACCAAATTAGTTGGCAACTAATTTAATAGTCAGTGAGGTCATCACGTGGGTTTCCTGGTTTAACTGCGAACGCTTTTACATTAGAGCTTACTGAACAGTTTAAATATAAAAGCGCAGCCTCAAGAAAGCTAGTCAATTGTAATACCATATTTGTTAATCCGACCGTAGTTGGCATGGAAGCACATCCTCCATGTTGGAGCGTTTGAAGTGCAAACACCTGAAGACTGGCTAGTTAGTGCTAGCTAACTAGCCAGCTAGCTAATGTTGCAAGCGCAAACAGTTTTAGGACACAGGTCTCCTTGAACATACAGGGGAGCTGGATGTTCTGTTTATATTGAAGGTTTACAAAACATTATTCAAATTTTATTGTTTATAGAGAACAAGTGTTTTCCAGTGCTTGCCAAATTCGAACAAACCTCATGTTTAAGGCTAGAGAATTGTATTGCGGTGATTTTGCACCAATATCCAGAGATATTCGAGTTTTATTTATTTTGTTTTATTAGCAGGAGAAATGTTAAGTTAATTAAAACAGTGCATTTATTAATAAAATGTTTATTATCTTCAATTCCACTTAAGAAATGGATAAAACAACCTGAAGCTAAATGTAAAATTGAGAGCTACATACGAGTCGTTTTGTAATTGAGCGATTCATAATCAGAATAATTGATTATTTGTTTCAATAATCGATAGATTTGACTGTCAAAATAGTGGTTTGTTGAGGCAGGAACACTGGTCAGGTGATCACTCCTTGTACTGCAACACCAATTCATATGCCTCCAAAATACAGGTTTTGATTGAAAGTTTTAGTGTACTGCCCCCAAGCTTGAATGCCTTTCAAAAATAAGGCACAGGCAAGTTTTATGTGATAATGCTCCTGCCGGCAATCATTCACTTATTCTCTCAAATCATTTGGTCTTAATTTTAAGAATTGGCCATGGTGAAGTCTCACCAGCCTGTGATTAACACAGTGTGGGCCTGGCAGCCAGTCAATGAAAACCTCCGGCTCTCTGCCACAGCCAGTGACAAACTGCTGCTGTCGGCTGTATCCAATGATAGGCCAGCTCTGCCTGGTTCAGCTTGGAGAATGTTGCTTCAGCACTGCTTAGGGTAACGCTGTGTAAGAGTAAGGTTTACTCTCACAGTGCTGCCCATTCATACTGTCATCAAAACAATTCATCCACATTTCTGCCTCACACACACTGACTACCCCTCCAGACATCCAATAGATAGAATGCCTGATAAGAAAACCAAACCCAGACAGACGGTGCCAAACTCCACAGGTGTGAATCAAACCTGGATACATTGAACTGTGCCATCATATCACAAGGTGTGTTAACCCACCCCTGCAACAGTGGCAGATAGTGCTTTTTGAAACAGGGGAAGCCAATATGTTCATTGCCATGCCATAGGGATTCTCCAGTGGAGCTGCAGTTCGCTGCGTAGCCTAATACAAAGCAGTTTTACATAATAAATTATTGACGTTTGAGAAGCTGGCTCACACTTTATTCCACCAGTTTTCATAAAGTGGAAGCAATAAACACAGTGTTTCTTTGCTATGCAATTTGCACCCTTTCAGAATCCATTCTCAGCCAATGAAGCCTGTGTATCTGGGAGTGGCTCAAAATGATGTGTTGAAAGCCATTTGTCCAATCAGCATTGATCTTTTGTCAAAAAGATCTTTTTAACGCAGTTTGCTCCATAGACTCCCAGAGATGCACAAGCTTCAATGAGTGTCTATTAGGTTTGTGCCTGGGGCTTTTCACATTTTTTTCACATTTTAAAGAAGTATGCCGGGCTATATATTGTAGTCCGACAGCAATTCATGGTGTTCGGCAACAGACTACATTTACATTTACAGCATTTAGCAGACGCCCTTATCCAGAGCGACTTACAATTGATACAGTCTTACAATCCAAGCAATTGTGGGTTAAGGGCCTTGCTCAAGAACCTAACAGTGGCAGCTTGGCAGAGGTGGGATTTGAACCCTGGATCTTCTAGTCCATAGACCAGTACCTTACCCGCTAGGCTACCACAGTCCCATTGAGACTAGTCATCACAGAAGATCAGAAATGATCTTCAATGAGTTGCTTGCAGTAGCATTATTTTACCACTTGTCTCTTGACATCTCTTAACTGTTTTTTGCCACATGCACCATACCAACTCTACTAAATATATCATTTGCCATATGTTATGACATTAAAGCTGCTAAATGTGGAGTTTGGGATTTGGGGAATTGGAGACATCTGTGGTAGAAAAGGGTTTGCAGCTCATTTCTCATCTCCTGTTCTGATGAATCTGTTGCAAGGGCAAGTTAATGTAGAAGGAGACATGGTGGCACAACTCCAGGGCCCCTATATCCACGGCTGTGAAATTTCGGCAATGGACGGAGTCTTTTTACTGGTAGACCGCGAACTTCTACAGTGGAATGGATTAAACTCACTGCAGCTGCCCACCATCTTTGCCAGCCCTTCAATTGGCCTGTTTGTGCAGCACTCGGGAAGATCATATACACCACTGAGACCCAAACATGGGTCTCTACGATGTTCGGCTAGAGCATTAGACCTATCAACAGCCCTTTTGATCAGTAGTACTGACACTTTAGTTTCAGTAACTGGAGGGGACGGAAGCACAAAAAATGTTTTGGAGCATTCAAAAATGGAATAAACATTGTAGAGTTGGTGTAATGATATATTATGACCTTATCCAGGATTTTGTGGAAAATGGAGGATTCATTTGAGGTTTAGGGGATATTACAGACACCAGCACACATGATAACACAACCTCTCCTGTTATCTGACAGTTTGTGGTCTGGCGTTGATGAAAGAGAGTGTAACTTACAGCACTGGCCCCCAGGAATAGGGAGAGGCCTCTCTTGCTCCACCTGGTAGGAGTACTGCAACACAGAACATGCTGTACTTAGATTAATACTGAATACCCTGGTTGAGAAGTAGCTCCTTTGTTAGATGTAAAATGTATTTTGAAGATGTTGCCATCAGTATTAAGGGTGTTTTACAGCTACAGGGCTGCAACATGTAAAAGTGAAATGATGCATCTTAAGACACAGAGATGGAACCAATTTCATGGTGCCTGGTTTAAGTGCAGAGGAAATCGAATGAGAAGCAGAGGGAAATGGAGATGGTGAAGGAAGAAGCATTTCATTAAAACTTACATCCTGGTCCCTCATGGCATTGAGCTGCTCCAGTTTTTTCGCCCAATACCGAGCCTCCTCCTCAGGGATATCTGTGCCAAAAACCACACATACACTGCTCAGGTGATCAGCAACCATATTCACAAACTCCGCCAGCAACACCGTGTTTGTTTATGAAGAACGGAATACGCCTTTTCACCTGCTGTGACCTTATGCCAGTGCAGGTTTCTAGCCAAGGAAATAGGTCTCAAGTAAACAGATATATGCAGTGTGCTGGGCTGTTAACAAAGTAGGTCTGCATCTTCCAGAAAAACCTCACTGTAGACCCAGCTACTGTATTTCCAATGACCTGTCACTTTGACATTTTCGTCTCTTTGTAGTTGTTCTGTTTTCTCTCATGCACAATGAAACTATTCCTGTGGCACTGCAGTGCTGAGTGAGCCTACAATATGGATCCTTTGTCAAACCGGTCATGAGGGAGCGCTCACTGTATTTGATGGAAGTTTTTTTTTTATTTAGGTTCAGATTTCCTCACTATCCAGGTGGCACGGTGGATTAGTGGGTAGCCCTGCCGCCTCACAGCAAGAATGTCATGGGGTTTGATCCCCAGGTATAACGGTCGGGATCCTTTCTGTGTGGAGTTTGCATGTCCTCCCCGTGTCTGCGTGGGTTTACTCCGGGTACTCACACAGTCCAAAGACATGCATTAGGTTAATTGATGACGCTAAATTGGCCTGAGAATACATATGACTAGCTTTGAAGTAACCCTGTGTATCGATATAACCTTGTGTCTGACGTAAAAATGGCTACTAATATTGATAGCGATGTTTAAATAAACCAAAAATGAACCAAATAATCGCTCACTACCCATTATACAGTATATTACACACATTCTCTGCATGCTGACATCTGCAATGATCACTAGTGAATTTACCCAGTGGCAGTTCGAAGCGTGTGTCGAGTAGTACCCGGTGAAACGTCGGATCTTTGGTGCCACAGATCTCATTATCCGCCATGATAACCTGGGAGTCCAGAGTCACCCACTCGCCTGGACCTTCCTGTAAAAGAACACAAAATCTGACACTAACACCTAAACCCCGCTATTAAAACACACACAATGCATATTAAAAAAAAATGCCAATGACTTTACACTGTCATCTTGCGCAGAATACTGTTTGTGAATGTACGTCCAATATACTATCAATACCCAAGTTCGGAGTATTGACAAATACCCACACTTACCTCATACTTGGTTTCAGTACTTCACTTGGAGTCACCTGCACTAGCTGCTGTAGTGCCTATATATAAACTGGTTTATTTATTCTCTCAAGACACTTCCACAACATGGCACACTCATCTTATGTCTTAACAAATCTGCTCAATTCCTTTATATAAGGCTAGACAAAGTCTCAAGATCTTAATAAGACATCTAAACCTCAGATGGCAGAGGCAACCGTACAAAGGAACAGTTCCCTGAGACTTTAGGTTAGGAAGAATATAGGCAGGAAAAAAACAATAATTTGTGGGTCGGGAACGGATTAATCCTATTTACATTACATCTTATAGGGAAATTTTATTCGGACTTCAAACAAATCGAAGTTTGAACAGCTTTCTGGAACCAATTAAGTTGGATTTCCGAGGTTCCACTCTACAACTCACACACACTCACAGCAGAAAATGCAATTGATCCAGCATTTTACACCAATATCAGCCCTGATGTCATTCTCGGCCCATTCCTATAATTATTAAAAACAGATCCAATTCAATCTCACTATCGAAAGCATCTTAAAGTTCACAATTAACATGATAAATAAAGCAATATCTCTCCTCTGAATTCCCTCCAACTGCAACACTGGCCAGCACCCAAATATTGCCCTCCTCTGTCATCACTCCCATAATCACCTCTCATGTCAGCAATTCCTTTCCCTTCGTCTGTGTGTTACAGATCAGAGACGCGTTTATGGGAGCTGAGCATCACGCTGGGCAAACACTGATTCATAATTGAAAATGGTGATGTATTATTCATATCAAGTTATGAAAGAGAGTGAAAGAAGCTCAGGCTCATTTATAAAACAAGACATAAAAGCTGCAAAGAGGGAAAAGGTTTGGCTTTGCCTTGCTTCAGGGCTCGCTTACGTAACTCTATCTCACCAGCTGCTGCTGATGTCGGTGTGTGCTTGAGTGCTGAGCTCAGCTCAAACACAGACATGTCACAGCTGGGAAAACCAAGGCTTTGTCCACAAGTATGGAACGGCTGAAAATGAACAGCTCTTTCTCTTCAACAAAGCTCTTATTAAGGAATATCTGAAGCTTCATAGTTTATATTCTGAACTAGTAAGAAATGGAGTTTACACCTAGGCTCTTATCTTAGACTGTATATCATTGTTAAAGGCCACTATTTCTACTATTAGTTTGTAAATAAGCTAGCATGGCTCAAAGCTATGAAATGAATTCAATCATTTGCTATACACCCTTAGTCCTGTTCATTGTTGTGGGTGGGCCAGGGCCTATTTGTCCATTACAGGGCACACAGTCGTTAACTCACACTGGGACAACTGGTCGAACACATATCGTTGGAATGTGAGAGGAAACCCAACAGCACTAACCACCAATGCAAAGTTATGAAACTCTGCAGCTTTGAAATTGTCTTCATTAACAAATTCTGATGAAACAAAGACGAAAATTGTTCAACAACAAACGTTTTTTTAATTGGCTGTGTCTGAGGGAGAGAAGACCAGTTAGGGGATCATCCCAAAGTGCTGCAAAAGCAACCCCTACCCTGCCCTTACACTGGTGTCCCATCCAGTGCACGTTTATGCTTGCACCTTGTGTTCTTGAGGGAGCCCCTCACAACCTCGACCAGGAATATGAGGTGTTAAAAGTGAAACAATAAAACAAAACATTTTTATTTTGAATTAAATCATGTCCAATACTCCACTAGTTCACTTTTCAGAATTAACATATATATATATATATATATATATATATATATATATATATATATATATATATATATTACATACATGTCATACATGTGTTTGTGTATATATATAATATATTTGTGTGTAAATCTATATACTATATATATATATATATGTTTGTGTATATATTATAATCTATATATGTGTACTATATCTATATATATATTTATACATGTCTATCTACTATGTGTAGTATAATATACCTATCTATATTCTATATATAGCGTCTTCTCTATCTATATCTATATCGCAGAAGAGACGAGAGAAGGGGAAGAGAGAGAGAGAGATATGGGGGGGGGAGACGAGAACTAGTTTCCTCTAAGTCTTTGATCCCGCTTCGCTACCACACCCTCTTCTTTCCGAGCAGATAGAAACAAGAGATGAGGCGGGCAGATGAGATACCCTTTCTTTCGGTGAGATATAGATACATGATATATAAGAGCGACTATATAGATAATATATGACTAATACATCATATAGATATATATATATATTACGTATGTATATATATATATATATATATATATATATCTATATCTATATTCTATATATCTATATCATATATGTATGTATCTAACGGGTATATATATCTATATATAGATATCTATATATATCTACTATACGTCTCTAATGTATCGTAGTATGTATATCTCTTCATATTATATATATATATATCTCTCTATATATATACTATGACGTCTTATATATCTATCTCTATATCATATATCGTAGCTCTCTCTATCTCTCTATATATATATATATATATATATATATATATATATATATATATATATATATATATATATATATATATATATATATATATATATTGACATGTACAGGTACCTCCCATTTTATGATGGTCCGATTTGCGATATTTCGACTTTATGATGGGAATCAGATAATAAACAGAAACTCTGAATTTTGAATTTCGATTTTTCCCTGGGCAAGCGATACACATGCAAGTTACTCTCTCGCACTTTTCCATGTTAATGAGGAAATCAGGAGTGCTTGGCATAGGGAGTGACATGACGGAAGTGTTGAGCGCTGGGAAATGTAGTACTTTTCACTTTCAATACATTATTCAATAAATTACATGAGATATTTAGCATTTAATATAAAACAAGCTTTTATGATCATAATTTTGCCCAACTGTAGTTTAATGCAAGTCTTTTAAGCATGTTTAAGGTAGGCAACACTAAGATATATACAGAATATATTAAACTTCTCAGTTTACAGCACATTTAACTGATGATGGATTTGGTGGAACGTATCCCCATGGTAAAACAGGGACTACCTGCGAATTTACATGAATTGATGTCTTCAATCATTACTCAATACATCTTTCAAGCTCAGAGTTGGTACAAAGGAAGCCCATGAGTAGATTACCAGTTGCTGGAAACAGTGTTCCCTGGGTTCAAACCCAAGGCTGGGATTGCTGCTAATGAATTTATCAAGATTCAGATTTGGCTTCTTTAATCTTAAATGTATGCCTAATTCCTTTTCTGTCTATTTCTTTTTCTCCTAAAGAATTTAAGGTGAAACATCTGTGACAAAGTTGATATGTAAATGAGACACAGGTGAGAAATCAAGTCTCATGACCTGTGAAAGTGCAACCACTGAGCACACTTCCACAGCGATGACAAAATGAAAATGGTTCTACCTCATTTGATTGACGGATGGTTTGCAGTGGGATCCAGACGGTGCCTACCATGGTGTCCCAGATCAGTCCTTTATTCCACACCTCGACGGTCAGTCCCAGATCCAGCCTGTTTATCTCACTGAAGGGAAAACACAAAGAAAGAGGTCTTTATTTATTTGGTGGGCACAGTTACTCTTTGTTTTTGTATACAGCACTTGGAAAGCGCAGCAGTCCAATATGCTAGCCCCCCACCGCAGGGACTGATGATTGGCTGTCTCTGAAGGAGAGGAGAAAGGTCGGGGGGATCATCTCCCTGCACTGCAACAGTCCTGTGATGGACTGGCATCCTGTCCAGGCGATAGGTGCCGGAGCCCCAGCAACCCAGATGAGGTAAAAGCAATGTTAAATAAATATGAAGTAGACATGAATAATTACAAATTTTGTACTTGTTAATAAAACTTTGTGTAATTAAAACAAGACAGACGGAGTGAAAGGGGAGAAGAGCAGCTTTGTAGTGTAGCCCTGAGACTTCACGCGCATGATATTTAATGAGGAATTAGCATTGGAACTGGGTCAATTATATTGCCAGCAGCATGCTGTGCTGATTTAGTAGGTACATTTCTTTTGTGTAATTACATTAAGCTGCATTTATAGCAAACTGGCAGCAAATAGAAAACAAAGCCCAAAGCAGGCCTGTGAGAAACAGTACATACCTCAATTACAAAACAGCTGGAAGTGTGATTAAAGAGGCAGAGGAAGTTAAACAGGGGTATATTCTACTAGTTAAAGGATAAACCCAAAATTAATAACACGTGCTCCCACCACAGAGTACTTTGGTCTTTGTACAAAACAACCACATCCCATTGCTCTGAGATATACACAGAGCACATTATAAAGGGCCACTAACAGTGGAGCAAAGCAGAGGAAAACAGTGAGCATGCAGGAGAGAGAAAGAGATGCCCGAATGCCTGAATGAATGAGGAGAACAAAAAACACCGCTGAAATGAGAGAAGAAAGGCTGAGGCGGAGAGCACTGCATGACTGAGTGAGTGATTTAATGGTGAGAGTAAGGGAGCAGGAGGTGGGTGTGAAAGAGAGGGACTGGGTGAGGTAGAAATGAACAGGCATGACATGAGTCAGCTTTCATACACACAATCTGAGTAAGATTTAATGTATTAATAAAGGAGAGAACACGCTTCAGTTGATCGAGGATGTCAGGTTCCACATGTAGCAGTTTCATAGTAACTTGGTCTGACATTTTCGGCAGTTTGAAGTGCTTTGCAAATTCAGTTATATGTTCCAGATAGGTGGAAGACACTCTATCAAACATGTTTTCATGCAAGTATTATATATATTTTTTGTGTTATAAACCCCATGTTGGTTACTTGACTATATGAGGGATCCACACTTAATAGCTTTGTCTGAAATGGTCTATTAGACACTTTCCTACATTTGAAGTACCATATATAGTGCTGTTAGCCTATAGGGATCAAACTGTAAATGATTTGGAACACTTTCTTATTTGGCTTTTCTCATTACTGTGACAGATTTTGTAGTCGTTACACACAAGAGTTCAGTTTAACTGCGTAGTTTGACAACATGCCTGGCATTGGATATATTGCATTTAAACTGGATATTGTTCTGGTAATGTCTATTGTATTTTTGTTATTAAATTATTGCAAAGAAAGAAATACAATACCCTATTTGTTATAGCGGGTTAGTGATTCAGATAGCGGGTTAAGGGATTAAAATGCCGCATATGTAATAGTGGGAATTTGGATAATGGGAGTTTGGATAACAAGATTCCACTGTATGACATCTCTGCGAATTTAAATTTGTGAACTTTTTGCATATGCCAAATATTTTCATTTTTAGAATGTGTGTATACATAACAAAATTTATTTTAATTAATTTCAAATATACAGTTCTTTTACAAAAAAAATCAGTAAAATATTAAATTTGAGTAAAGTTGCCAAAACATTTACTTAAGCCTATAGTTAGGAAATCCTGCTTTTTGACATTTACATTTACATTATTTAGCAGACGCCCTTATCCAGAGCGACTTACAATTTATACAATCTTACAATCCAAGCAATTGTGGGTTAAGGGTCTTGCTCAAGGACCCAACAGTGGCAGCTTGGCAGAGGTGGGATTTGAACCCTAGTCCAGTACCTTACCCACTAGGCTACCACAGTCCCTTATGTCCCTTATAAGCCCTTATGATGATGTACTCCAAAAATACAGCTATGTAAGTTTGGTGCTGTGGTGAAATGGAATGTGGAAGTGCATGAGATAAGCTATAAATGTGATGAAGTTTAATGAAAGCCCGAACTGAAAAAATGAAAATAGTGAAAGGGTTCAGAGGACATAAGGACTGGTGAAATGAAAAAAAGGCAGAACGGACAGGACGGACAGGAGGAATTGATAAGAGAGCATGGAGTGACGGATGAGAAACATAAGAGGAAGCAGGTGAGAAGACTCACAACATGAAGTCCTGCTCCCAGCTTGGCTGGCTTCCTCTCACCACGATGGTCGTGCTCTTCACATTCTGAACCTTCAGACTCACGTATGTATTAAACTTTTCTGCAGGGAGAAAGAGCAAGAGCAGTTCATGCACAGTCATGTCTGGAGTCGTGGACTCTACGAGTTTTTTTTTTTCCTTTGGAAGTGTTTACTCACCTTGGGGTCCATCGAGCTTGGCTTTTTTCACTGCAATACAGAAAGACAAACAGAACCGGTCACTCCTTCTTTCATTCCATATTAAAGCCTTAGACAACAAAGCCCCTGGATTCTAGCACAGTAATCCAGCTATTCAGAGAATTCACCTTGTTTAGCAGACAGTGTCATCCAGAGTGATTTACAATCAGGCTGAGCAGTTGAAGGTTAAGGGTCTTGCTTAGAGGCCAACTGTGGCAACGTGGACGAACTGTGATGTGATTACACCATCTTCCAGTTAGTAGTTCAAAGCATCCACTGTCAGCTTATTACATCTGAGCAAATGCATTTAATGTATGAAACTATTGACCAGAAGATTCAAAGTTCAAGCCACCAGCACTGTCAAGCTGCCACTGTGAGCAAGGAACTTAACCCACAACTGCTTGAACTGTGCATTGAAATATTGTATCAGTTGCAAGTTGCACTGGAGTATTCGCTAAATGAGCAAATGTACAACCCCAAATAAGAGAAAGTTGGGACGGTATGGAAAAAGAAAATAAAAAATCTAACACATATTTACTTTGCCTTTTATTTCATTGCAGACAGTATGAACCCAAGATATTTCAGGTTTTTTCAGGTCAACTTAATTTCATTTGTTAATAAACATCAATTTCTGCATTTCAGGCCTGCAACACATTCCAAAAAAAGTTGGGACAGGGACAATTTAGGACAAGTAATGAGGTATAGAACTAAATAATGATGTGATTTCAAACAGGAAATGTCAACAGGTGATTATAGTCATGATTTGGTACAAAAGCGGTATCCAAAATGTGCTAAGGCTTTGAGGAGTAAAGATGGGCAGAGGACCTCCAGTTTATCAACAAACGTGTAAGAAAATTATTGAACTGTTTAAAAACAATGAAACAAAGAAATGGATTTACCTGTTTGAAATCACATCATTTAGTTTTTTCACCTCATTACTAACTCTAAATTGCCCCAGTCTCAACTTTTTTGGAAAGTGTTTCAGGCCTGAAATGCAGTTGACCAGAAAAAAACATGAAATATTTTGGGTTCATACTGTCTGCAATGATATAAAAGTCAAAGTAAATATATGTTATATTTTTTATTTACATTTTCCTTACCGTCCCCTGATTTGGCTCCATGACTTTAGTTTCGCTCTTAGAGTGTCATCTACGCCGCCCAAGGGAGGTTGGGTCCCTTTTGAGTCTTGGTCCTCCCAAGGTTTCTGTCCTATAACACTCAGGGAGTTTTTTTCCTTGCCACTGTCGCCCTAGGCTTGCTCAATTTGGGATTGGACGTAGATATTAGGAGATAATCTAAACTTGTAAAGTTGCTTTGAGACAATGCTCCATGTAAAAAGCGCTATATAAATAGATCTGACTTGACTTGATTTGGGGTTGTACATTGCTGAGTAAAGTTTGGTTCCATCCAAACTGCTTACTACCATACTTAATACTAGTGTTGTAGTCGAGACCCCCTAGAGCCATGTCTGAGCCAAGACCAAGACCGGGACATCATTCAAGCCCAGGTAGATACCAAGATGTTTAGTAGTACAAGTCAAGACTCACTGCGACGAGATTAAGATTTTTTTTTTTCATCGTACAAGCATAAAAAGAATAAAATGGAAAACATTTATAATTCACTTTACATTCATTATCATTCATTAGACATAATGTCTTTTAAAATGAACATATGTCATCATATCTTTTGTAAAATATAACCTTATATATGTATATACATGATACGATATATTTATATTAATAAGAAATTTGATTTTAATTCCCTTTTTATTGTCGAGATCAAGGAGGTCAATACAACTTCCTGCTCAGCAAGCTTGGAACATAGCTTGTTCTCCTAGAGTAAAGTATAGTTAAAGGAGAAATTATACACTTAAAGTATCTAGATGGAGCACAGAATCTGTTAGATGTCGCATGTGTACAACTACAGTGTGCGTGAACTGCTGGCCTAGTATCGTGGCCTGGTCTTCCTGGTGTCCTTCAACAGCTCTTTGGTCTTGTCCATGGTTGAGTTTGGAGTCTGACTGCTTGAGGCTGTGGACAGGTGTCTTTTATACAGATAACGAGGTCAAACAGGTGCCATTAATACAGGTAACGAGTGGAGGACAGAAGAGCTTCTTAAAGAAGAAGATAAAGGTCTGTGAGAGCCAGAAATCTTGCTTGTTTGTGGGTGACCAAATACTTATTTTCCACCATGATTTACAATTAAATTCTTTAACAATCCTACAATTTGATTACCTGGATTTTTCTTTTCTCATTTTGTCTCTCATAGTTGAAGTGTACCTACGATGAAAATTACAGACCTCTCTCATCTTTCTAAGTCGGAGAACTTGCACAATCAGTGACTGACTAAATACTTTTTTGCCCCACTGTAACTGCATCTCAGTAGCGCCGGTTGACGAACGGCTCAGTAAAGTTTAAAAAAAAAAAACCCTAATGTTTTCGATTCACAGCTTGTATTGTATTGAAACCCCGTATCGAAAAAAAATTAATACTACTATATGCCACCTTCTACCTGCAGTAAATACACAGAACTACAGTTTGAAGAGGCTCAGCTACAGTTTTGTACAGGTGGCCTTAGGCAGCATGGAGAATCTGGGTTTATCTCGTCCTTTCTATCGTTTCATCTCAGAATGCCTGCTGGCTGGGTGATCAGTGGCAGCGACAGAAGCTGACAGGAGAAAAGCTCAGGGAATTCCTGATTCGCTGCCAGTGTCTTCAGAGAACGTCAAAGCCTGCGTGTGATGGGACAGGAGGAGAATGCGTTCAGTGTACTGGACATCTTTAAACCAGTCCCTACCTCCGCAGTACTCTGTAAGGTCAGACTGGTTACGTCAGGATCTATGCATTATTGATACCCACTGCTGCCGTGCCACGTAATGCAGAGGACATTAATATTCATATCAAACACTTTGTGATCTTATCACCTCCCCTTCCCTTCCTCCATCCTCCAGTCTCATCTCTGCTCTTCCACCCAGTATCAGCCAACTGAAGCTTTCGAAAAGCCCCGACTCAGCTGAATTGTATCTACCCACAGTGTGCTTCATAGTCTGTACATTTTATGCTTCCTTTATTTGTTATTTGTCTTTATTTCTTATCTGCACACTTCCCTGCTGAGCACATTCATCCATCAGCTTCAGCATTTTTGATATCCGCCGCATTATTGCAGTATCATCATTAACACATTACTCTGGCACAGTCCTGACGGCTCCAGCTGCGATTCTCCAGCTGGCTGACAGCAACTCTTTTTGTTTGTTTGTTTTTTTAGCCAATAGGACAGAATCGAGTTGTTTGGAGCAGTACAATGCAGGATTCATTTTGCTCAAATAGAACCTGCAGCACCTGTACGCATATATAGTGTGTATATAGGCTACATCATAACGAATGCAACGTTTAACATCTGCATTACATTCTCAGAAACAGCACACTGACCGAAACGAATGTTGATCGGACATGATCATAGTCACACAGTCGTTTAATAGTAGTTTATTTTAAACAATAATATTACAGTGGTACCTCGATTCTTGTCATTAATTCGTTAATTCGTACCAAAACGACGAGTCAGATTTTTCCCATAAGGAATAATGTATATTGAATTAATCCGTTCCAGACTCCCAGAAACTCCACACTGTATAAGGCATTATATGCAGTTGTACAGGTGCTCCCTGATTTACGTTGGGAATATGTTCCGACAAATCCATCATAAGTTAAATGTATCATGAACCGATAAGTTTAATATAGTCTATACTGTATCATAGCGGAGCCTATTGTACAGGACATTAACACTTACATTAACCTACAGTTGGCAAGTTATTAACACAAAGCTTATTTTATACTAAAGTGTTAAAAATCTCAAGTAATTTAGTGAGTAATGGATTGAAAGTGAAAAGTAAAAGCAAAACACTTACTCTGTTTCTGAACTCGGGGCACTAGCACAACTGCTAATGCTAACTGCGTCCTGAATGGCAAGAGGATTCAGTTCCTGATTTTATTTCAGTTGGCTGTCATTACTAACCTTTTTAGGACCCATGGAGAATTTTTTGCACTAAGAAAACAGTACTGTAGATGTAAAAATAAAGAAAAACACAAGAAATACAGCGGAAATCTGAACTGATTTAGAGCTATAGTGAATTACTGTGTACTGAATCATGAATCGAGTTTCACGACTCGACTCGTACAAGTTTAAGCAAGTACACCGAGCACCAACCAAACAACGAGAGCCGAGACAACTTTTTCTAGTCAGAATGCGTCCAGAACCCAATTCCGAGTTCCAAGGTGATCGAGAACCAAAGTACCACTGTTATTACAACATAATACACTTTCCAGTACAGGAGCTCTTTGTATCTTTTATAAAACGTGGAACACTTGCCAGAAACAAAAGAAAGTAGGTAAGAAATGATAGCATGTTTTTTAATGCCATTCATGACTGCGATTCTCTTATGTCAGCAGGTGTCGCAAGGGTTCACGCATACTAGATTTCTGTCATTCAGACGTGAATTAGGTGTAAAGACCTGGGTCATTAAAGCGAATGATCAGATGGAGGTTCAGTGGCACATACCGGGCAAATAAACAAGACTTCTTCAAAAGAATCAATTACCAAAAATGCGCGGGATTGGTGTTGACATGAAAGACGGGAGCAATGTTTTTGGCAGAATATGGGAAGTTTGATCCAGAGTTGTGTGAAGTGTATAATCACGATATGAGCTGTATGGTGATGCCCTAAATTGGTGTCTTCAAAGATCTGGTGAGGGTGAGAAGGTGGCGTGGTGACTGTATGGAGTCTGCATGTCCTCCTGTGTCTGTGTGGGTTTACTCCGGGTACTCAGGTTTCCTCCCACAGTCCAAAGACGTGTTATTTTAACTGGGGTTTCTAATGTACCCTTAGGGGTATTAGTGTGTTAGTGTTTGTGTATGACTAGGGTGCAGTGGATAAAAAAATTAATGAAGGAAAGATCTGGTGACAAATGTCTGCATCTCTACGAAACATGAAGGACTAAGTGTCAAGCTGAAGTGTTCAGAAGATGGCATGCATGGCTTCCCTCAGCTTTTATCCTGTGTTGCTCCCTGTTGTCGGCAGCGTAATGCATTTTCTATTCGTCTGTGTCAAGCTTCGTCTTCATGTATTTGTTTTATCTTTTGGTTCTCTCCAAGTAGCTCTGTTTCTCCCCTCTTCCTTTGTTCCTTCCATGTTCCGTATGTGCATCTGTGTTTTTGTTGTTGTTGCATTGCTCATTCCCTGTGTTTGTAAATATACAAATACATTGTAAAAATATCTTTTTACATTTTGTTGTATTGAGCCGATGCATTATGACCACCTGGTCTGCAATGATGCCTAGTTAGATGTGTCACAGTGCTGTCCATATGAATGTCCAGACCCAGGGTTTCCCAGTAGAACAATTCCCAGATCAATCGATCACTTCTCCATTGGCCCAAAAGTCCAGTTCTGACACTTTCACACCAATTTTGATCTCGAACAAGGGGTTAGCCTGGTTAGCTGACCAGTCTGGATCTACCATCCCTGCAGGGTGTAGCACTGTGTGTTGTGCGTCAATATTTTATTAATTTACACTATTGTCTCAACAGAAAATTGTAAAGCTGTTTTGAGAAAATGGTTCATTGTAAAAAAGTGCTATAAATCTAACTTTGACTTTGATTTTGTTGGTAGATATTAAGCACTGCAGACACCCCACAAGCTTTGCCAGTTCTGATCACAAATTGGCTTAGTACTTAAAATGACATACACAAATGCTAACTCGTCTGCAAATGCTGTACATCAAATATTGAAATATAATATAAAACATAAGAACATAAGCAGGTTATCTATCTATCCATCTATCCATCTATCCATCTATCCATCTATCTATCCAACCGTTGCAGTAAACTTACTGTAACAGACCAGCTAATTACACTGATATCACTGTTGCTGGTATCTTACTGTAGGGGAAAAAACACTGATAATGGTGTATATTTAAGTGGTAGTGAAAAATATATATTCCATTTTTTGTTAAACATCTTCGTTAAGGTAACCGTGATTTCCCTTGTCTCAATTTCTCATTCCTCCTAATCCCTAGATACATTATAATATAAAGCACAGAAGTGACATTTTGCAGATGTAGTCTGGAGCCATTCCGGTTGCTCCTGATACTTGATCATCCCCAGAGAGCTCGGGCATCACTGTGGAATGGCAGCTACTTAGATTAGGAGCAAACATGCTGCTGTTTAGTGGCATTATTTCTCTTAATGTCTCCCTCAGCGCAGTCATCCTTCACGATTCCCATAACCCATATGTAATCGATCAGCCAGAAGAGTTCAGTGTTTGAAATGAGCCTCTGTTAGATTTGCAGTGGAGCTGTGATGCTAACATTAAGGGATTAAGGGATGCTAACATTGCTGATAAGGGAAGCTTGCCTGTTTAGTACTGTGCAAAAACTGGGTTGCATGCCTTGCAAGCAGCTAAACCTACATCTACTTCTTGACCATTTGAAGTGGGGAGAGTAAAGGTTATGGTTCTCCGTGAGACTCGTTTCAGCCGAAACTCGATTCACGATTCAGTACACAGTGATTAATTTTCTTTATTTTTACATTTACAGTACTGTGTTCTTAGTGCAATTAAGTCTCCATGGATCCTGAAAAGGGTTGTATTGACTGCCAACCGACAGGGAAACAGGAACTTAATGCTTCAGAATACAGGCTGCAGTTAGCATTAGCAGCTATGCTAGCGACCAGAGTTCGTGAATAAAGTCAAAGCTTTCACTTTCAATACATTACTCACTAAATGACATGATATTTTTCAACATTTTATTATAAAATATTCTTTGTGTTAATGATTTTGACCAACTGTAGGTTAATGTAAATGTTTTAAACATTAATTTACATATAATTACTCTGCTATTATACAGTATAGACCACTCTAACTAAACACTTGATAAACTCATCGGTTCATGATACATTTAACTTATGATGGATTTGTCGGAACATATTGTAAATCAGGGAGCACCTGTACAATACAACTCCATTATTACATATAATGCCTTATACAGTGTGGATTTTCTGGGAGTCTGGAACTGATTAATTCAATTTACATTACTCCTTATGGGAAAAAGCTGCTCGGTACTCGTCATTTTCTGTTCTTGACAAGCCTCCTGGAATAAATTAACGACAAGAACCGAGGTACCACTGTATACAAATTTAAAGTTTACTGGTTTTATTGACTTTTATAGTTTGATGAAATGTGTAACATGTCTAGTGTTCCAGTCAGATCTGACCAGGCATGCACAATTAATGGAATAATTTTGCGATTATTTCTAGGAAAGGGGTTTCTTAAAACGTGTAATATAGTTGATTATAGAATGTTTTTCAAATACTCACATTAGCTGCTCGCTTCAGGTCCTTCCACAACATTTCGATTGGATTAAGGTCAGGACTTTGACTTGGCCATTCCAAAACTTTATTCTTCTTTAACCATTCTTTGGTAGAAGGACTTGTGTGCTTAGGGTCGTTGTCTTGCTGCATGACCCACCTTCTCTTGAGATTCAGTTCATGAACAGATGTCCTGACATTTTCCTTTAGAATTCTCTGATATCATTCAGAATTCATTGTTCCATCAATGGTGGCAAGCCGTCCTGCCTCAGATGCAGCAAAACAGGCCCAAACCATGATACTGGAATGCAGTGTTTTCCTTTCTCCAAACAAAACGCTTCTCTTTTAAACCAAAAGTTCTATTTTGGTCCCATCCATCCACAACATTCTTCCAATAGCCTTCTGGCTTGTCCATGTGTTCTTTAGCAAACTGCAGACGAGCAGCAATGTTCTTTTAGGAGAGCAGTGGCTTTCTCCTTGCAACCCTGCCATGCACACCATTGTTGTTCAGTGTTCTTCTGATGGTGGACTCATGAACATTAATATCAGCCAATGTAAGAGAGGCCTAGAGTTGCTTAGAAGTTACCCTGGGGTCCTTTGTGACCTCGCCAAGTATTGCACGCTTTGCTTTTGGTGTGATCTTTGTTGGTCGACCACTCCTGGTAACAATGGTCTTGAATTTCCTCCATTTGTACACAATCTGTCTGACTGTGGATTGGTGGAGTCCAAACTCTTTAGAGATGGTTTTGTAACCTTTTCCAGTCTGATGAGCATCAACAAGTCATTTTCTGAGGTCCTCAGAAATCTCCTTTGTTCGTGCCATTATCCACTTCCACAAACGTGTTGTGAAGAGCAGACTTTGATAAATCCCTGTTCTTTAAATAAAACAGGGTGCCCACTCACACCTGATTGTCATCCCATTGATTGAAAACACCTGACTCTAATTTCACCTTCAAATTAACTGGAAATCCTAGAGGTTCACATACTTTTGCCACTCACTAATATCTAATATCGGATCATTTTCCTCAATAAATAAATGACCAAGTATAATATTTTTGTCTCATTTGTTTAACTGGGTTCTCTTTATCTACTTTTAGGACTTGTGTGAAAATCTGATGACGTTTCAGTCATATTTATGCAGAAATAAAGAAAATTCTAAAGGGTTCACAAACTTTCAAGCACCACTGTATAGGCACATGACAACTAACACCTCACATAACTTAGTTTAAGCGCTGTCATTTTTCAGAAGCAGCGACATACTCCAGATTGCACTTCAAGTGGTAAAACTCCATTAATTCCACCTACTCCAGCTAATTAGTTTCAAGTGATCACGGTATGCTCGAAGAAGACAAAATATGAATGTGCCACCAGCATCCTGTCTTTGGCTGCTTCTGTAGCTTGAAAGTTTGGTTGAATGCACCATAAAAATAGCAGCTGTTCTGTTCGCTTTTAGTCTCCACAGTCCACTAAAATCTGATGACACAGTCCAGCTGGAACAGCTAATTTGAATCTGTGCCAACAGACCAAAACTCTATTTTAAGCCACTTAAAACATCAATTGTCTGTCTCTCAGCTGAAATGTAAGGATTTCCTGTAGGGAATGGAAGGAAGACTGCAGTGGAGTTCAGCCTGGATCGAACTCTTGCAGTGGCTCAGAGGCATTGAGTTTCATTCAGAGAAGTGAAACCAGCATCTGTATGTACGCTATATCAACACAGGTCAGAATGAAATTGGATTGCTCAGAAGATGGGAAAACAAATCTTTATAATGACACACACAATAAATTGCTTCCAATATAATAATTCAGGTCAGGAAGTGCCGACAACAGACAATACATTGTAATCAATGAACCCTGAGATTGCATTTTGAAAGAGACTGGAGGTACGAGCAAGCTGAGAACCTGAAGAGAACCTCAAAGCCAAGACTATTTACAATATGTGGAGTTCTGCTGAATGAAAATCCTGGCTACCTCTCTTAGCAGCAGTTTGACAAAAGGTATACAGTGATATCTCAGTTCTTGTCATTAATTCATTCCAGAAGGCTTGTCAAGAACCGAAAATGAGGAGTACCAAGCAAATTAACCCCATAAGGAATAATGTAAATTGATTCATCCGTTCCAGACCCCCAGAAAATCCACACTGTATTAGGTATTATATCCATTAATGGAGTTCTATTGTACATTTGCACCCAGATTTACGAAGAGGATATGTTCCCGATAAATCCATCATAAGCTTAATTAATGTTTGGTAGAGCTGTCTATACTGTATCATAGCTGAGCCTATAATAAGTAACAACAAGCAAGTTGATGTTTAAAACACATTAACCTTCAGTTGGCCAATAACATTGACACCAAGCTTATTTTAGAATAAAGTGTTAAAATCTCATGTAATTTGGTGAGTAATGGGTTGAAAGTGAAAACTACAAGCAACACTCACTCTGTTGATGGACTCTGGGTGCTAGCATAGCTGCTAAGCTAACTGCAGTCTGTGTTCTGAAGCATTCAATTTCTGGTTTGCTTTCTGTTATTTGCACTAAGAAAGCAGTACTGTAGATGTAAAGATAAAGAAAAACACGATAAACACAGCAGAGATCTTCTGATGGCTGTTGTGAACCTGAATCACTGTGTAATGAATCATGATTTACAAATATGCAAGTAGCAACAAATCTAGTGACTTTCTGAGGCACATCTCTCTCTGTGTGTCTCCTCTGAGAGACATGGTGCATCACATTCAGTCCACAAGTCGGCTGAGTATAGTTTAACTCCATTTTGTGATTTTACACATTTTAAGGCATTTATCAATATGTACAGTGGTGCTTGGAAGTTTGTGAACCCTTTATAATTTTCTATATTTCTGCAGAAATATGACCTAAAACATTATCAGATTTTCACACAAGTCCTAAAAGTGAATAAACAGAACCCAGTTAAACAAATGAGACAAAAATATTATACTTGGTCATTTATTTATTGATGAAAATGATCCAATATTACATATTAGTGAGTGGCAAAAGTATGTGAACCTCTTGGATTAGCAGTTAATTTGAAGGTGAAATTAGAGTCAGGTGTTTTCAGTCAATGGGATGACAATCAGGTGTGAGTGGGCACCCTGTTTTATTTAAAGAACAGGGATCTATCAAAGTCTGCTCTTCAGAACACGTTTGTGGAAGTGTATCATGGCATGAACAAAGGAGATTTCTGAGGACCTCAGAAAAAGAGTTGTTGATGCTAATCAGGCTGGAAAAGGTTACAAAACCATCTCTAAAGAGTTTGGACCCCACCAATCCAAAGTCAGACAGATTGTGTACAAATGGAGGGAATTTCAAGACCATTGTTTACCCTCCCCAGGAGTGGTCGACCAATAAAGGGTCACTCCAAGAACAAGGTGTGTAGTAGTTGGCGAGGTCACAAAGGACCCCAGGGTAAAACTTCTAAGCAACTGAAGGCCTCTCTCACATTGGCTAATGTTAATGTTCATGAGGTCCACCAGGGTGTCAGAAGAAACACTGGACACAATGGTGTGGCATGGCAGGGTTGCAAAAAAAGGCATTGCTCTCCAAAAAGAACATTGCTACTCGTCTGCAGTTTGCTACAGATCACGTGGATGAGCCTAGAAGGCTTTTTGGAAGAATGTTTTTGTGGAGGGATGAGACCAAATAGAACTTTTTGGTTTAAAAAGAAAAGTGTTATGTTTAGATAAAGGAAAACACTGCATTCCAGCATAAGAACTTTTATCACATCTGTGAAACATGGTGGTGGTAGTATCATGGTTTGGGCCTGTTTTGCTGCATCTGGGCCAGGACGGCTTGCCATCATTGATGGAACAATGAATTCTGAATTATAATATCAGAGAATTTCCAAGGAAAACGTCAGACCTCTGTCCATGAACTGAATCTCAAGAGAATTTTTGGGTCATGCAGCAAGACAACGACCCTAAGCACACAAGTCGTTCTACCAAAGAATGGTAAAGAAGAATAAAATTAAATGTTTTTGGAATGGCCAAGTCAAAGTCCTGACCTTAATCCAGTTGAAATGTGTTGTGGAAGGACCTGAAGCGAGCAGCTAATGTGAGGAAACCCACCAACATCCCAGAGGCTGAAGCTGTTCTGTATGGAGGAATGGCTAAAATTCCTCAAAGCCGGTGTGCAGGACTGATCAACAGTTACAGGAAACGTTTAGTTGCAGTATTGCTGCACAGGTGGGTCACACCAGATACTGAAAGCAAAGGTTTCACCATACTTTTGCCACTCACTAATTTTCCTCAATAAATAAATGACCAAGTATATTTTTTTGTCTCATTTGTTTAACTGGGTTCTCTTCATCTACTTTTAGGACTTGTGTGAAAATCTGATGATGTTTTAGGTCATATTTATGCAGAAGTACAGAAAATTCTAAAGGGTTCACAAACTTTTAAGCACCACTGTACATACTGTTGTTCTGTTGAAATATGCACATAATTTTTTTTGGTATATCCTGTACAGAAAGTAAGAGAGAAGCAACAGGGTTTAAAGGACAGATACCATCTGAAACTAGGCGGCACATAAATACGATGTGATGATGACATCACAAATTAGCACATTATGTCACCTAGGAACATTTAGGCTAATGTGCCATGGAAGACCATGAGCAGAATTTTCCATGATGTTTTCCATGATGTTTTCCATATTTTCTACCAGCCTTTTCTCTGTAACTAACTCCAGGGCATCATCCCCGTTATGGAGATGGCCTTCCTGATCAGTTTGCAGTGGCACCGCTTCAATACATTGGAAGAATCCCCCCCTCCCTACACATGAACACGTATTTTGCTTCCAAACTCCACTGAAATAAAGTTATAAATCAACTTAAGCATGTAACTTATTACAAGTGACATGCATTATGTGTATTAAACATGCCTTTCATTTGCCTTCCAAAAATCCCCCCATAGCTCCATGCCACCACTAGGTGGTGCGCTCTGCCGTTTGGGAACTACTGCAGTAGCTTACCAGACAAGGGCAATACTATGTCGCTGTCTGCTAGTGAAGCAGTGAAATTGCATGTGCTTTATGGATTTCTCCAGAAATCTAAGCATCTAAACATAAGTATAACTTTGATTCTGTCAAAACCGTCCATGATATACAGATTTGGGGAAAAAACAAAAAGTTCCAATAACATATAAAACAAAAAACCCTGGGACTGTTGTGACCTAGTGGTTAAAGTACTGGACCATGGACCAGTACTCATCAAGCTGCCACTGTTGGGTCCTTGAGTGAGCTCACAATTGCATGGATTGTAAATCTATCAATTTTAAGTCACTCTGGATAAGGGCACCTGCCAAACGAGGTAAATGTATCATGTCACTGTCTTTTGAGAGTAGTTATTTTAACATTGCAGCAGTAAACACTCAGGCATTAAACCCAGTTGACTGCAGTATTCCATTGGCCTGTTGAAAGCACTTCGTATCTTTATGAATCTTTCTCGTTTACTTGAAGCTTGGGACCCGTTCGTCTTGGTGGACAACACACCAGTGAGTAGCTGACTTGAAATAAATACGGACTAATGCTTCCTTCAGTTCTTATGATACCATCAGCTATAACTCAAGGCATCACACACTGACCTCTTCACACCTTGAAACAACCCACCTACTGACAAATGTTTGTGAGGTTGGAGGAAACCAATATGTGGGGACCATGCAATGTGCTGTCCAGTTTCTGATTATGTAAGCCAGGCTATATGCGGTGATAAGTACCAAACAATAAAGGTTTTACTGACTTCCATTTATGTGTAGGACTGAACTGTAGGCTGATAGTTGCTTTAAACAAAGCTGGTAAGTTCTTATTACATAAACAGGCTCCCACATATTATATAGGAGAGGAGGAGGTTATTAGAATTGCACACAAAGGACAACGGGCAAGAATTACATCACCATAAAAAGCTCTGTGTTATGTAAAGTAAATATATAATTAAAACAGAGTGTAAAATCTCATGTGGGAGTGTACAGGAGATGAAAGGCTGAAATGGTGGTGTGGGTGACTAACAGATTCATTCACATATAAACACTTCCATCTAATACCATATAACCTACTTCCTCAAGCGATCAGCGTTATTAGATAACATCCAATGCCGCGCACCATTAATGCAGAGCATGCAGGCTTGGTCTACTGTAACCACTCTGAAATGGTACTGAGAGCAGAGCATCGATCACATCGCCTCCATGCACATTATTCGTTTATTCATTATTCACTCGCACCAGAGAAACACTTCGACTGTGACCTTAGACATGGACCTTGTTTTAGCTCTCATCTCTCTTTATATCTCACATTTATTGGTCAGAAAAAAAGAAAACAGCCGGCTCTCAAAGACAGACAGACTCTCAGGTCAAATCTGTCAGGATTCCTCTGTAAGGGGAAGAACAGTCATTCCTCCCATCTCATCACCTTGATCTCTAGTCAACCTGCATAGCAGTCTTGTGATTGCTTGTTAAAATTCACAATATGCCCTCTCCATCCACTGGTCCAAGTCTTCCTTTGTCTGGTCGGTCATGGTCATTTGTTAGCCCAGTTATAAGAATTAGGCAGTTACTACCGTCCTCAAGCACATTCCAAGAAACAACTACCGTATTTTTCGGACCCTAAAGCGCACCGGATTATAAGACGCAATATCAACGATCAGCTGCTAACGGGTATATTTTCATACATAAAGCGCACCGGGTTATAAGACGCATGAAATGAAACAAAACTCTGAAGTTCCCTCGGAAGCTCAGTTTGGTCTTTACCTGGCGCAGGGCGTCTTCTTGCTTCCTCCACTTCCGTATCATTGATTCGTTAATGTTGAATTCTCTCGCAGCTGCTCTATGTCCATGTTGTACTGCGTGACCGATAGCGTTGTTTGAAATCCGCTTCGAAAATGAATGAATGAATGCACGTACCCTAATGCTGAAGCACATACGTATTACTCAGTGATGCTGCGCACTACGTTGGGCGTAAGCTTCGTAACTTACCAAGGCCGTGCTAAAACATTTTGACAGATTTATGAGCGCCGTGTACCATCTACAATCGGTTCTAGGTCAGAAAGTACAACCAGAATTAATTCATACATTAGACGCACCACATTTTAAGGCGCACTGTCGATTTTTGAGAAAGTTAAAGGATTTTAAGTGCGCCTTCTGGTCCGAAAAATACGGTACTTTGATAATATTGGATCATTTTCCTCAATAAATAAATGACCAAGTATAATATTTTTGTCTCAGTATGGTAAGTATATTTTTGGGTTCTCTTTAAATAATTTTAGGACTTGTGTGAAAATCTCATGTTGTTTTAGGTCATACTGGACTCTGGACCAGAAGGTCCAGGGTTCAAATCCCACCTCTGCCAAGCTGCCACTGTTGGCTCCTTGAGCAAGGCCCTTAACCACAATTGCTTGGATTGTAAGACTGTATCAATTATAGGTCGCTCTGGATAAGGGCGTCTGCTAAATGCTGCAAATGTAAATGTAACTTTCATGTTTTAGGTCATAAGGTCAGGTCACAAGCACCTCTGCAGGATGATAGCTTCCTAAGACTTATTTGGTAATTGAGCGAATCATAAAATGAAAAATCGATTATTCGTTTAATGCATGGTCATTGCTTAAGTACATTGTAAAGTCACTTTTTAGCCTAAGGTGAATCGATTTCAAGAAAACCCGCAGTGGCCCAACTGTCACATCTTCTGGTATAGTCGTCCCGAGCCTTAACCACTGACCTATCCCAAACCCATCTGAGGATTAATGGTCCTGTTAAAGAACCCTGCAGTGGTTGAATTGTTGGTGCAGTGGCTTTGAACACCCAACCTTCCAACTATTAAGCTAGAACCTCAATTTGTTTGGTTAGACTGTTTGATTAAAGGAAGTCCGCCTATTTTTGTGTCAATTCCCTCTTGACCTGAAAAATCTTGCTGTGCCAAGCAACCTAGTTTTTCCCTACAGTCAAAGAACAGGATGTGACCGAGTGCAGAGCTTAAATTTCCCAGAAGGAGGGATTAATCTGAGCCCAAACTGAATGCTTAGCTGCTTTCATTTGAACACCACATTGGTGTATTGCTGCTGGGAGATTTGGTGAATGAATGGAGAACGGCTGCTGGTTTCATGAATGGCGGCTTCGCGCATAGCCACCCACGGGATTCCCTCACGGCCAGAGACAGGGAGAGGGAGGGGGGGTAGTGAGAGAGAGAGAGAGAGAGAGACGGGTTCCACCTGCAACAGTGCGGCAACTCTCCTCCTTTCTGACTGAATTTTTGCTCAGCCTCACTCCAGCTACAGCAGGAATGCCAGTGGAATACCAAACACTGCAGCAATCTGTTACAGCTTCCCCGGATTCCCTCTCACGCAGCCCGTCTTATGAACAGACAGATCTGAATTGAGATGTGAGTCATAAAAAAAGTAACTAATCATCTACAAACGATTGCTTCAATCAGTCAGATGATCTAGTTCTCTTAATGCATGCACTCACACAAGGCTGCAGTTCATATTCTGAAGTTTATGTCATTTCTCACAGCCTACTACACAAAAAGATTCAACAAGGATCCTTTGGCTTCTTTTGCTGTTCCAAATATTTTAGGATCCTGGCTGGCTTGGGATCGTTTTCTGAAACAGTTCTTCAAACCATCTGTTTTAGTCTTTATTATATGGTCACGTTTCAGCAGAGAGCATGCAGAGAGCTCATAAAAGACTATATAATTTCTTACTACCTACACAGGAAGATATCTCAGGGGTTCTATAGATGGTAGAGTCATGCTTATACTGACACATTGACGCTTCTTTGCAAACAATGGAACACTATGATTCTCCACATTGTAAAGGAAATAATTTTCATAAACAGTTCTGCAATAGTATTCAGGTCAATAAGACAGTTAAATACCAATACAAGCTGTGTGCCTTGGCCGTTGTTCGGCAGAAATCATGAGACACGCCTGCACTTGAATGAATCTGTAATTAACACGAAGCTTGAATGACAAAATCAGCTGAATGGCTCTATATCCTAAACCCTAATTTTGATACCAATATAGGCTCAGAAGTGCAACCCAAATACATGGCATAAATGAAACATGGATTTTAAACATCTTTACTGTAGACTTACATTTCCCAAACTAAAATATTATTCAAAACGACTCAAGTGTAGGATGGACCGGTTCTTATATAACAGGAGTGAGAGGTGGAAAATGAAGAAGTTAAAGAGTGGATTAACAAACTTTGACAGGACAACAGAGCCTAATGCGTAAATACAGAACAAACAAAGCCTTTTGTCCCCACTTACCCCCGACACACAGCAGGGACATGTCGTACGGTGTCTCGGTGTTTGTTCCTGTCCTCTACCAGATCGCCGGTCGGAACGGGACGGGACGGGACGTCCAGACGCGCCGTGATTCGGTGATGTCCGATTTGCACGCGCCTGCCTTTAGGACACGCTCATACCTCGTTGTGGTTCGATCAGTTAAATCAGAGGTCGTGCTTAGTCCTTCTAGTTTAGTCCAGGTGTGAAACTACTCCTGTGTATAAACCCCGGCTGTTCTTCGTCCGCTCATCTGCTCACAGCCATCTTGTTTTCAGCACCAGCGCGGAGGGGAAAGCGCGCACACCACTCTGACGTCACGACTTCCCTCCTTCACATCCACCCACACACAATGAGGGGCTCCCAAAAATCTCCGAGTAGTGAGAAACATCACAATGACACCTCAGTGCTCTCCTACATACTAATGTACACGGTATAGCCCAAAGTTATGCACCACCAGAATATACAAAAACATGGAACTTGTTCCTGCTCTTCTGAGAGGGCTTTATGCTAGATTTTGGAACATGACTGTGAGGCCAGACGATGATATTATACACTAAGCTTATAGTTGGCATTCCAGTTCATCTTAAATGGGTCAGGGCTGTGTGCAACCAGTCAAGTTCACAATCAAATATTACAAACTATTTCTGAACCGATTTGTAAACCTATGAAAGTGTGATACTGGGAGTCATTGAGGTGTTCAGTACAACCCATTCTACTGCCATGGTTTGTCTATGAAGGTGCTTCGTATTATGAAACTGTTAGCAGCGAGGGTGGCTTAAATACCAAAGATCACTAATTAGAAGTGATGTAGTTATAATATAAGTCTACTGTATTTAAAATATAATCTTGCCTTGAAGCTGGGCAGTAATGAAATCTATGTGTGGTTATATATAGTATAAGAGGGAGGCATGGTAATGAAAAATACTATATATCAAATCAGTCCTAAACTACAGCAAAAGATGTTTCATTTTGCACAGAGCAACATATAGTAGGCAGAAGGTTTTAGAAAGAAAAGGCACTGGATATATTATAAACTGAGCTTCCAGCTCTCTCCCCTCCTTCATTCACAGAGAAGAGGGAGCAGCTGCTGCAGTGTTTGCAGTTTCTGATGCAGTCTGGATGTTTTTCTCCTTTAATCCTCAAGGTGGCAGTCAAACCGAGATAATAAAATCTTCAGCGCTGCTGTTTGTATTTGTTCATGTAAAATGTTTAAACAAGAATATTAAAATAACATTAATATATATTTAAATATGAATATCGAATAGTAATGTATGCTTTCTTTTTTATATTATTACTGTTCTTTAGTGAAAAGCATTTTTATAATTTACAGCAACAACAACAGCAACAATATTATTATTATTATTATTATTATTATTATTATTATTATTATTATTATTATAATAATAATAATAATAATAATAATAATAATAATCTCTGTGGGTTCAGCAGCAACCAGCTAGTTATCCCTGCCAGGCAATGTGATTGATTTTGTTGTTGTTGTTATTATTATTATTATTATTATTATTATTATTATTATTATTGCACTTTAGTCCAATAGTACATTCAGTCTACTGTAAACTCCTCCCACTGCTCATTATATAGGCTACTGATTGAATTGAGAATAAAAGGCAATCTAAAATTATCATTAGAGTCCATTTGCGTTTTATTCTGTGGACTCAAAGTTGACTGAAAACTGATCGTTTTCAGATGTATTTAAAAAATTGATCAAGTAGGCTATGTTGCATAGGCTACTGAAAAGTAAAAGTGTTCATCGCATTGTTCTTTTCGTTTTTGATATGTATTATGCATGTTACAAGTTATTACGAAAATAAAATAGCCACATTTCAGTTTTAATTTTCCTTTTTGGCACGATACTTGCAAAGAAATAGTTGAAAACATCTGTCAAAAAGTGGAATTGTTATTATCATTTTATATTTATGTTGATGTCTTTTAGTAGTACTACTAGTAGTAGAATGTTAATAATCAATGACTTACAGATTTATTTGTAATTTGTACACAGCTCCTCTCTATTCTTAGGACGCTGTGCGATTGTTTACACGATGTTGTTTTTCTCTGATCATATTCTGACAAATTCCGTCTCCTGCGCTAGGATTGGGTAAGATAATCCCGCCTTCCACGCTAGGATTGGCTGATGACAGGTAGTTGAGCTATCCAATTGGTTGACTAGTTGTCCCTGTGACCTACTAGCCAATCCCAGATTTAGTGAAATACGGGTGGGTTTAAAACAGCTTGTTTACCTCGTCAGGTCGCCTCGACCGAAGAAGTCAAAGATGGCTACTGGGGACAACGGTGCCCGGGCCCCTTGTTTAAATTTCTCCTCTCCTGGGCCGCTGGGGAACAGTCAACCGAGCAACAGTCCCTTTACATTGGGTACGAGTAACGGAGGTTCCAGTGGTGGACCCGGAGGCTCACAGAGCACGTCAAGACGCTCGAACCCTCAGCCGGGGCCTAACGGTCTGGAAGGCGCCGGTGTTTCCGCTGGACTGGCCCCTAATATGCGCAACGCCGTCCCGCAGGCCGCGCCTCAGGGCTCGGCGATAGCGGGGGTGGTCGGAGGGTCTATGGCGGCCGCAGTAGCGTCCAATATGATCGGTTCTGCTTCTAATATGAACCCTGCACCTGCGACCCACTCGTCGCTTTCCGCACCTCCAGCTGCAGCAGCTGTTCTAGTGTACAGAGAGCCGGTGTATAACTGGCAAGCGACGAAAAGTACCGTGAAGGAACGATTCGCCTTTCTGTTTAATAATGAAGTTCTGAGTGATGTTCACTTTCTGGTGGGTAAAGGGATGGGAGTGCAGCGCATTCCTGCTCACAGGTAACCTTTAACACTTGTGTCCATTAATGCTACTAATAGATGCACCATTTATTGCTTATGTGATGTATCGTGATATATGCACAAGGGCTGTAGGTCAGCCTAGATGGTGTTTATGCTCCAGAAAACGGTTTGTCTCTAGTGCACGGTGCACAACTTTAAGAAACTCAGGTTGACTGGATTGTTCACACTTCATGGACCAAGCACTTGTCATCAGTCTTTTTATGGTCATAGGGAAATGCACATGCTGATTGATTACCAAGGAGTCTGATTACCTGAAATTGATTACCTGCAAAAGTACCTTGTCACGAAATGGTAATCTGTAAGTAATATTAGTAGTCTGTAATAGTAATATTAGTAATCTGTATGTAACTAATATATGGAGCTGTTGCTTTGAGTGTCTTAATAATTATTTCATAATCATCTGATTATCTTTTGATGGAGCAGATATTAACTTTGAGCATCTTAATAATTATTACATCATCTGGTCATTTAGTTTGACTCCATGCTTCTAGCTGGTTTGTTCAGGGTTTCTTTAATTATACAGTATTTATCTGTCTCGTTACAGACTTTCCTCTTCCTCTCTTTAATGGTTCCTTGTACAATTTTCTTCTGTGTTGGCACTCTATATGGACAAAAGTATGGGCGCACACCTCTCAATCAGTGACTTCCGGTGTTTCATTCAGTTCCATTGCCAAGGGTGTATAAAATCAAGCACCTAGCCATGTACTCTATCCTGACAAACATTTGTGAATGAATGGGCCGCTCTAAAGAGCTCACTGAATTCGAGCATGGTACTCCAACAGGATGCCAGCAAGTCAGTTGGTGAAATTTCTTCCCTACTAGATGTTCCACCATAATCTTTGAGTGATATTATTGAAAATTGGAAGCGTTTAGGTATCACAGCAACTCGGCCATGAAGTGACAGACCTCGTCAAGTTACAGAGCAGGATTGCTGAGGCTCATAGTGCATAAACGTCAATAACTGCAGAGTTCCAAACCTCCTCTGCCATTAACGTCATCACAAACTGGGCACTAAGAGCTTTATGGCATGGATTTCCATGGCCGAGCATGCAAGCCTGATCACCAAGCACAATTCCAAGCATCGGATGGAGTGGCCTAAAGCACGCCACCACACTTTTAGATTATTGTGATGAGTTATGAGATTGTACAGTTTTATATTTGCAGAAAGCATTAACACAAACCGGTTTCATTATCAATGAGTTTTAATGCAATCACAGAGATGTTTTTTGTCAGCATATGTACTTTTTAAATCTGACCTCTGCTTACTTGATAATTCTGTAGTGTTAGAGCAAACTAACTTTAGTTATTTGTATGAAGCTTTGTCTTAATAGATCTTACAAAAGTCTAAAGGACAGGTGGACATTTTACCTTCTGATGTGTACATTGGATATTAATGGCTGGCTGGCTGTCTGTCTCCATTCACATGATGCCATATCATTTGCATTTATGTTATTTAGCAGACGCCCTTGTCCAGGTCAACATTCAGTTGATACAATCTTACAATCCAAGCTGTTGTGGGTTAAGGGCCTTCCTCAAGGATCCAACAGTGGGAGCCTGGCCTAGGCAGATTTTGTACCCTGGTCCATAGTCCAGTACCTTAACTGCTAGACCACCAAAATCATCATGTAAAGATTTCATTTCAAAGTTGTGATAGGTCTGGTATCCTTATACATATTTAAATATGTATACATATCTACATTTGAAGCAACTGGTTGGAAGTTAATGACTATTTTTTATGTTGTTGTTATTATTAATAAAAAATGCTTAATAACATTTGAACACACAAGGAGTGTTCGGTTTTCACCATACAGGAAAGTTGCTTACACCCATTCCTGGCTGTGTCCCAAACCTCACACTTCCACACTAATGGTGCTCTTTCACGGTACCTACTTAACTCGGGGTCTACACGCTTTTGGTCCCTGGTTGCTTGTGCATTGCCACGGTACCCCTTGAAACGAACCTGGTGACGTTGCAAAACGTCGTTATCTTTCATTTTCAGAGCGACGACCCCGTAACAGTGGGCGTTCCTCAATACCAAGTACGCAAAGTTCAGATGCGTACATCCTAGTATGGGCTTGGCAAGTTCGCCTTGAGTACATACTCCCGAGGTCAGGAGGACGCAGTATGGTTATTCTAGAACTGGAACAGCAACGTACTTGGGTACGTAGACTCGACAGTTTACTTTTTCACCTAGATAAGACATAAAACGTTGTATAAAGGCTGTCGGTGATGGAAGAAGTTCTCAGATTGTTTACTTTTTGTTGAGTAGTTTAATCTACATGTAACAACGGATATAACAAACCAATTGCTTTTAAGCATAAAATGTAAACCTTCCCAAACATAAGCGAGCATCAAACATGTCTGATGTTGGAGGGTAATTTAATGCTGAACTTAAGTTTATATCAGACAATTTAGACATATTTAGAATACAGGTTGAATAAACTTTGTCACATCTCCAAAATCGTCTGAGCATTTTTATGTAGGCTCTGTCTTGATAAACTGACCGCATAGTTGAAATTTAAACAATTACATTACAAAAAAAATGTATAACTTCATTTCGCAACGCATTAACAGTAGTACTTTTAAAAATTGTACATCCAGTTTGGAGTCCTCTCATCCGCCGTTACTGAGCTGACAGTGCATTGTGGGATATTTTGCTGTCCAAGTACGCACATGTCTGCTCTGGTGCATACTCGATAGTATGGGCGGAGCAAGAACACATCCGGGGACTTGGAGCGTACTTGGCTAGAAATTTCGAAATGGAGCAGTTTGGGCTGCGACTGATAACGTTTCACAAGAACACAAGTCCAGAGACGTACGCATGTTGAGAAACGGCCAATGGAGACGACGGAAGGAATTGTGTACCTGATTCTCAGTTTGTGGCTTTTTGTCACAGCAAGGAGACAGTTAGTTTTTCAGAAGAGGCTGAAGGCAGCCAGAGAGTCAACTGAACAAAAACATAAAGAATTTGGTAGTTTCTAGTGGAGAGCTCGGACGACGAGAGCTTTGATGAGGAGATGGAGCTGCATGCAAGTCAACGCAAGAGGGTAAGTTACATGCTAAGTGACGTTAACATGCTTTAGCCTTCTTATGGTCTTTTTAGTTCACTGCGGACAGGGTAAACATTAAATATGATCGGACTATGCGTAGTACTATGAGTAGAGTACGTCGTCTTGCCTACAAAGGCGCTATTGTACAAGGTGTTAAAGTAGTGATCCAGGAGTCTTCTATATAATGAAACATAAGTTTGAGGACGCTGTATACTGGAGAATGTAGTTTATAAGTCTTGTTTATTTCGTATAAAGCTGAATTGCAGTTTGAGATTCAGGGCAGTTTACTGGAGAATGCAGTTCATTGATCTTGTTTATTTTGTACTGTCCTTTGGAGTAATACAAAACATTACTCTATACACCAGTCTCTTAACTCTCACACACAAACTGAATGGTGTGTATGTGTGTTTCAGATCTGTTACACTTTGCTAAGCCGCAGAAACCCATCTGTATGGGCGTTCAACCGAGCTGCAGACTGGTGGGATGGGTCTGTTCCCAGTTTCACAAAGTCTCAGTGGATTGAGAACTTCTGAATGTCTGAAGAAACATTTTTGTACTTGTGTAACAAACTGTGTCCAGTGATGAAGAGAAGAGAGACAAACTTTCACAAATGGGTTCCTCTGAATAAGTGATTGGCCATTGCACTGTATAAGCTTGTGACTGGCTCTGAGTACAGAAGTGTTGGTCATCGCTTTGGAGTGAGCGTAACTACTGTGTGCCGGCGTGTACAAGACTTCTGTGTTGCTGCAGAGGCTTTGTTGGTACCAGAATTAATTTGTTTTCCAACAAAGGAGAAGTTTTCGGAAATTGCTGCCTACTTGGTGGCCTCCCATGGTGTATTGGTGCTATTGATACCTCACACATACCCCAAGAAGGACTTCAATCATAAGGGCCGGCACTCCATCCTCCTGCAGTGTGTTGTAGATGGAAAGGGACTTTTCTGGAACACATTTGCAGCAATGCCCAGGAGCATGCACGATTCTCAGGTGCTAAGACAGTCTGTGTTGTGGGAGTTAGCTAGCTGTGGTGACCACTTTTCACTGTACATCAGGAACATTGATGGTGTGAATGTTGGCTACTACATTCTAGGAGACTCTGCTTATCCCTTACAAAACTGGCTCTTAAAACCAGTTGCTGACACTGGAAAGCTGACATCAGAACAGCAGATCTACAACCAGCAAATCAGCAAAGCCCGGGTAGTGGTAGAAAATGCTTTTGGTCGACTGAAGGGAAGGTGGCGTTGCCTCACGAAAAGAAATGACTGTGATGCCAAGCTTGTAAAGTCTATGGTGTTGATTTGCTGTGCTCTGCGTAACCTTTGTGAGATTCACGGGGGAAATCTATAACTCCGAGAGGGATGCACCTCCAGAAACGTTACAGCCTGTGCTGGCACCGTCCTCTACTGAAGAAGAGGAGGAAGAGGAGGAAGAGGAGGAAGAGGAGGAGGAGGAGGAGGAGGAGGAGGAGGAGGAATGTATGAGAGGCTCTGGTGCAGTTCTTGAATGTCTTTAATTAAATGTGAGATTGCTGCCATATGCTAATGTAAATTGTATTGAACCTGATAAATGTCAATTTTCCTCCATCAAAGGCCTCCATTTGTTTTGTTTGGTTTTTAGACTAATTACAATTACACACATGCGCTGTACCGCAGGGTATGTTAAACAGGATCTGTGATCCAAAAGGAAAGTAATAATTTTTACGTTAAACAATTATATTCCTATTTAAACCCATTATAAGTACAACGCTTAAAGTAATATCGATTACTTTCACCTCTGGACCACACTTTTAGTCATTTCAGCAGTGGAGATTACTTATGACCAGTAGTAACCAATAGTTTGGTGTTCCTAGGTCGCTGCTTTAGTACATTAATCCACTTTAAGCTTTTTACTTATGGTCTTAATGTAAAAATTATTACTTTTGACACTGAAATATACTGCTCAAAAAATAAAGGGAACACTTGGAGTTATTGAGTTGTTTAAGTGTTCCCTTTATTATTTTTTTTGAGTAGTATATTAAAAAAAAAAAAAAAAAACATTTGGCACATTTTTTACCATTTTGGAGTCAAAACTTGGAATTGATGAGCAGAATCGGAACCAGAATCAGAACTGATAAAATGCAGTCCATACCCAACCCTAATACTATGTGGTTTGGGGTGCATGTTTTACACATCAGTGTTTCTTGTAAACATTGCTTTATGGATGGGATGTTTAAATGCCTATTGGCACGCTCAGGTAGCACAGGAGCGAATTAGGCTAGCCCACTACTGTGGAGGCTTGAGTTTGTCTTGACGTGCCCTCCTGCTTAGACGGGTGCTACACAATCATAATTAGCAGTGTCTGAGGGAGGGAAGGTCAATTTTGTATCATCTCCAAATGATAGAGCAGCAAATGGGTGGGCAGGCAGTGAGCTTAATCCGTTCCTCCATGCGGATTCATTCTCGCTGTTGTCTGCCAGTGAAAAGCAGTGCTATGTGGCTTCGAGTTGTACATCCCTCCTCCTGTGGTGGGGTGTTGTGCATACGGTGGGAGATGTTTATAAGACTGGGGGATTTCACATTCCAAAATGGAAGAAAAAGCCAGGGAAATGCTTACTGATTGCAGAGTGACTCCTTTAACTAAACTCTGAATGTCTTACTGTAACCACTCTGACCTTCATGTAAAGAATGGGAACAAAAGCATGATGGCTGTTTGCTTCATGACAATTACTGTTCTATATTCACGTTAATTATCAATGTGTTTTTTAATACATTGATTACACAGCACACAGTCATACCATGAAATGAATTGGGTAGAAAAATATCAAATGTACTCTGATACCAGTCCAGCAATATGCTATATGTATCACTTCATACTGACATGTTACAGACATATAGGCGTTTGAGTAAGGCTCTGACATCCCATAACTACCATGTTTTGGAGAGGCTGAAACATTTATACCAACTTTTGTGATTGGTTGCAGAATCTGTAACAGACTTGAATGAACCCAGACTGTACTTGGAGTATTTATTTTGTTCTATAATAAGACCAACCCTATGTTTGGGTTGTTATGGTTGTGACGCTCTTTAGACTGCAGAAATAACACAGCTGTGTGGTTAACTGGTTAACCAAAAAGACATTAAAAATAAACTCTCATTGAATTAAATTATACACGGACTGAAGAGTAATTTGACATGACTTGGATATCCCCTCAAAAGGATGAGGTTGATTTGTGTTATTGCGTTTTTTGCTATCATTGTAAAGAGCAGAGAATAAAATCGTAACAGTATATCAGCACAAGACTGTTCATAATTAAGAGATTTAAAGATTTAAAAACTTGAGCCAAAGACTGTGTCATTTACATGTATACAATTTATCAGACGCCCTTATCCAGAGTGGCTTACAATTGATACAGTCTTACAACCCTTAAGGACCAAATACTGGCAGATTGGCAGAGGTGGGATCTGAACTTTGGACCTTCTGGTCCATAATCCTGTAATCCCAAGTGTCCTTGTGTTTGTTGGTGACTTGTTAAGAAGTGATTATATTTAAGTATTACTGATACTTCACAGCTGACATGGGCCAATAATGGCAGAAGAGGCCAAATATAAGCTGGAGAAAGGGATTAAAACAACAAAGAAGGAATCCTCAGAAAAGCTGAAAAGCCATTTTGCTGCTAACGACCCCAAATTTGCTTGGAGATCACAAACAATAAGGTGCAAAAGACCATCCTCCACCTGGATGACTGCTAACTTACATACAATCTGAATGAGTTCTGTTGTAGATTTGAATATACAAAGCACAACGTTCAGCCACACCCTGACTGTCTCACCTCTGCCCACCACTCATCTAACCATTAACAAGCAGGACGTTAACAGGCTTTTCAGCAGACAGAAGGTGAGAAAAGCTCCAGGGCCAGATGGAGTCTCTCCAGCCATCCTAAAGCACTGCTGTGATCAACTATCACTGATCATTTTCAACAGGTCAGTGGAACTCCGCTCGGTTCCCACATGCTTCATAACCTCAACCATCATTCCAGTTCCCAAGGAGACAATAACTATTGAACCAAATGACTACAGGCCAGTAGCTCTGACCTCTGTAGTCATGAAGGTCTTTAAACGCCTGGTCCAAGCACACTTGAATGCCATTACAAACCGTCTGCTGGATCTCCAGTTGTTTGTGAACAGGAGCTAACCGGTTCGTCGACGATGCGGTCAACTTGGCCCTACGCTTCATACTCCAAGGTCTTGACGGTCCTGGAACCTATGCTAGAGTTCCATTTGTGGACTTCAGCTCAGCATTCAACACCACAATGCCAGAGCTGCTGCAGGACAAACTGAGCCAGCTGTCTGTGCCAGATCTCACATGCTGGTGGATAGTGGATTTCCTGACAAATACGAGACAGCAGGTGCGCTAGGAAAACATGTCAGACCCCCTGATCCTCAGTATTGGAGCTGATCATGTGTGATCACTAGAAATGCACCGAGCAATCAGGCAGTGACGGGAATCGGCCAGTTGTCAGCTTGATTGGCTGTGACTGGTGATTTGGCCGGTCAGTCTCATATAATCGATTCTGTGCCGGTCCCATTTAGCCTACACTTGTGCTGACAGCAACACAGACACAGCCACACACATAAACAGCACAGTGCTTTGACTAACGTTAATTCAGAATTCAGTTCATGTGTATAATGAGCTTTAAATTTAAAAGTTGACGCTCAGCCGTGTGTTTGTTTCCCGGTCCCAACTGTTAGTGCGTGGGTTGATGTTTATTTTTGGGTTCTAGTGTATTAGTGTGTATGCGTGACTTGCTGTCTTGGTTGGTGTATGCTGCTACCTGTAGGGTGAGTTGCGATTCAGCGTCTTTGCTTGTACTCGTACCCTTGCACCAACTGGTAAAACTTTCTTGTCAAGGCTGTAATAAAGTACATTTTGAGCAAGTTTGAAGTGATTTGATATTTGTGTGGCCAACGCCACAAAGCTAAAGCTAGTGAGTGAATAGAGCCAGGTAGTAGCCAACAGCTCTTACTATTTCATTTATTTATTTATTTATTTATTTATTTTTTTCTTGTTTCTGCATGTTCTGAAACATGTTTATTATCTTAGTTTCATACTCCACTCCTGCATTCGCTATTTATCTATTCGCCTTCTTATTTAGCCCTTGTTTATAAAATCATTAGTTGGCACAGAGGATCTTGTGGTCCTGTTGGTAAGTGTCTCTCTTGTTACATTTGCAGGTTTGTCTTGGCAGTTGGCAGTGCTGTATTTGATGCCATGTTTAACGGAGGCATGGCCACCACCTCCACAGAAATAGAGCTGCCTGATGTCGAACCTGCAGCCTTCCTGGCTTTGCTCAAGTAAGACACTGATTTATAATGGTGCCAATACTTGGGGCTGCATATCGTTAGGACTGCAAAGTTAACCCTGGAAACATTTTTGAATGTTGTGCTTAACACGCCTGTTTGGTTCTTATGTCTCTTTTCCAGGTTCCTGTATTCTGATGAGGTTCAGATCGGACCCGAGACTGTCATGACAACTTTGTACACAGCAAAGAAATATGCTGTGCCCGCGCTGGAGGCCCACTGTGTGGAATTCCTCAAGAAGAACCTGCGTGCGGATAACGCTTTCATGCTCCTCACGCAGGTACGAATCTGCTCCTGACTTTCACGAGAATGCCTGCATATGCACAGAAGAATTTGAACGGTGTACTCAAGATTGCTTTGTGTAAAAATTGGTTTAATGACAATAGTTGTGTTCAGTATTGCGTGTGTGATCTGATTCTCTAGGCGAGGCTCTTTGACGAACCTCAGTTGGCCAGTCTGTGCCTTGAGAACATTGATAAGAACACGGGTGATGCGCTGGCTGCAGAGGGCTTCACTGATATAGATCTGGGTATGTATGATCAGCCTGGGAGAACATGACTAGTACAGTGGTACCTCGATTCTCGACCACGTTGGAACTCTTTGAATTTGGTTCAGTTTGTGTCAGTTCTTGTCATTTTCTCAGTACTCAGTACTGCACTTGCTTGAACTCGATTCAGTACACAGTGATTCGTGATAAAAGTTCACAATAGCCCTTCCTCAGTGCAGATCTCCACTGTGTTTATCGTGTTTAAGCTATGCTAACGCCCTGAGTTCACCAATAGAGTAAGTGTTTTGCTCTTACTTTTCACTTTCAGTCCATTACTCACTAAATTACATGAGATTTCCAACACTTTATTATAAAATAAGCTTTGTGTCGGTGAGTTTGGCCAACTGTAGGTTAATGTGCAAGTGTTTTAAACAGTCGGCTCCGCTATGATACAGTGTAGACTATGTTAAACTCATCGGTTCATGATTCATACTTATGATGGATTTGTTGAACATATCCCCTTCATAACTCAGGGAGCACCTGTACAATACACCTCCATTAATGCATATAATGCCTTATACAGTGAGGATTTTCTGGGGGTCTGGAACGGATTCATTCAATTTATATTATTCCTTATGCGAAAAAATTGCTCGGTCCTCATCGTTTTCGGTTCTCGACTAACCTTTTGGAGCGACGAGAACCGAGATACCACTGTATAAGGTAATGCAAGTAGGTGATGTGACACTACAAAATGCACAGTACCTGTGGGTGCACAATTGATATGTAAGACGGCAACAGAAACAGGAGGCAGACAGTGAGGAAATTGTTTATTAATAAAAGGAGAGGCCAGTTTGTTGGTATGGCATTTTTTTTGAACAATTGCAGAACACAGTTGTGTAAACTGTGCAGGAAAACTGTCTAAGAGCGGGAACTGTGTAGTACGTGTCAGTCATGACCTACATCTGCTGTCTTAAGAAACAACCCACAGACAATCCTACTTAATTACTAATAGGTAAATACAATGAACAGTAATTACTGGTATCAAGTGAATTGAAACCTTTTAATCTGATAGCTTTTCAGCTATAAGAATCATCCAGCTCTAATCTGGTGCATTATGAAGTGCAAAAGCACCTTGGAGCGTTGAGCAGCTGAAGTGCTGTATCAAGAAAGAATGAGAAAAGATCCAGCTTATAACATTATTACAAGAATTGGTGTATTCAGGTTTTTTTTTTTTTTCTTTTTTTTCTTTTTTGCATCGACTGTGACAGGGTTTTCTTTCTTGTGAGATCTGGCAACTCCGGAATTAAACCTGCCACGGAATTAAACACAGTGAAATAACTATTGAACACTTTGAGGGGACTCTGAAACACAGTACACCAGATACGGAAAGCAAAGGTTCACATACTTTTGCCACTCACTAATATGTAATATTGGATCATTTTCCTCAATAAATAAATAAATGATCAAGTATAATATTTTTATCTCATTTGTTTAACTGGGTTCTCTTTATCTACTTTTAGGATTTGTGTGAAAATCTGATAGAATATAGAAAATATACAAAATATAGAAAATTTCACAAACTTTCAAGCAGCTATATATATATAAAAACAGAGCGTAAAAGAGAGAGGTGCCTATTTTTGGCTGAAGTATTTTCATTTTCGGTATCGTTCGAGTTGAAGCTGTTCTGTACGGAGGAATGAAGGTGGGGGGGCGGGGAAGAAAGCAGATACGGAAAGCAAAGGTTCACATACTTTTGCCACTCACTAATATGTAATATTGGATCATTTTCCTCAATAAATACAAGACCAAGTATAATATTTTTGTCTCATTTGTTTAACTGGGTTCTCTTGATCTACTTTTAGGACTTGTGTGAAAATCTGATGATGTTTTAGGTCGTATTTATGCAGAAATATAGAAAATTCTAAAGGGATCACAAACTTCCAAGCACCACTGTAGTTATTAAAACCTCCATTAAATATATTCACCCTGGAACCTTTTAATGTCTGTGTTTTGTTGTTGTTTCAGACACACTGGTCGCTGTGTTGGAGAGGGACACGTTGGGGGTGCGTGAGGTGCGCTTGTTTGGAGCAGCGGTGCGTTGGGCAGAGGCCGAGGCCCACCGCCAGCAGCTGCAGCCCACGCCAGAGAACAAGAGGCGCGTGCTGGGGAAAGCCCTCACTCTCATCCGCTTTCCTCTAATGACTATAGAAGAGTTTGCAGCAGGTAGGTCTCAACCTTCTCACCTCTGGTCTTCCTGCTCTATCAAATGATGTTTCGGGTCTTTTAAAACACCGTGCTGGCCAGAGCATTTGCTGTAAGGACTGAGGAACAGGGGGTTTCATTACTCCAACCTTTTGTGGTTTTGTGAATGTTATTGTGTACAGGTCCAGCTCAGTCGGGGATTCTAACAGACAGGGAAGTGGTGAGTCTGTTCCTGCACTTCACTGTGAACCCCAAACCACGCGTCGAGTTCATCGACCGACCCCGCTGCTGCCTGCGCGGGAAAGAGTGCAGCATCACACGCTTCGGCCAGGTGGAAAGCCGGTGGGGATACAGCGGGACCAGTGACCGCATCCGGTCAGCACCAGCTTACTCTGTCACTAATAACCTAAGAACATAAATCGAGTCTAGTGCTGTCAGACAACCACGAATTGGACCTTCAATTATTCAGACACTATTAAGGCATGGCAACGGCATTCTGAATGACTCCTAGCTAGGAGTTTAAGCCAAGTTCGCAGCCCTTTAAGAGTCTTCATAGAGTTTTTATAGATATGGCCCCTGATTTCTCATCAGAGACTGTTTGTTAGTGTCACTTTCAAATGTTTTATTCGCTCTATTTTCAGGTTTTCAGTAAATCGTAGGATATTTGTTGTGGGATTTGGATTATATGGCTCTATACATGGCCCTACAGACTATCAGGTCAACATACAGGTACAGTCCAGCATTAGTCATTACTATAATTGTTAAAAAAGAAGACATATTTGCATCATATCATTTCATTTTGAGCTCATTCTAGTTTCTGTTTCTTTGTTAGATCATTCACACAGACAGTAATACAGTTCTTGGACAGAATGACACGGGTTTCAGTTGTGACGGGTCAGCAAGCACCTTCAGGGTTATGTTCAAAGAGCCGGTGGAGGTTCTGCCCAATGTAAACTACACAGCCTGTGCTACTCTGAAGGTAAGAGCCGGTGCACCATGTCATGACTAGTGATTTATTCATGAGTTAATAATGCCCTATATAGACAAATGTTTGTGGACAGCCCTTCTAATTACTGAGCTTTGCTGTTTCAGCTACACTCACTTGTAACACATTCATAATATAAAGCATGTAAAGCATTTCTGGATTCTCCATAGACAACCAGTGGCAGTAGGTTGTTTATTTAACATTTAGGACAGACACATGGTTACATCGATACACAAACTGCACGAAATATGCCCCACCAATCGAACTTTTCCAGATGTCCGATCGGAAATGCCCTATATATGCACAAACCTAATGTCTTTCGAAAATATCAAACACCATGGGAGAACTGCTTGAACAAGAACATGCACCAGAAAGTTGTTGTTTATGTATATAAATTTAAGAAAACAGGACTGAAAAAACACATTTAATCATCTGGTCTGTACATATTCTAACTAACTTTGAAACCTACCTACTACCTTTCCTGCCATGAACATTACCTATGTGTAACAATGGGGCGTTAAACCCTCAAACAAACAAACATCGATACACAAGGTTACTTCAAACTTGTCATACATTTTCACATTTTGCAGACACTCTTCTCCAGAGTGACTTACAATCCAAGCAATTGGGGGTTAAGGGTCTTGCACAAGGATCCAACAGTGGCAACTAGTCAGAGGTGGGATTTGAACCCAGGACCTTCTAGCCCAGAGTCCAGTACCTTAACCACAGTCCCAACATATATACTTGTACATGCACAGATCAGGCTAATTTTATGTGATTAATTAACCACAAGCATGTCTTTGGTCTGTGGGAGGAAACTGGAGCACTCAGAGTAAACCCACACAGACACTGGGAGGACATACAGACCCCACACAGGCGGAGTCCGAGCTTTTTATTGCTTGGATCATAGTGATTAGATTCAGTTACATAAAACAGCATTAAAAACACCAGAATGATGGACAGAGCAATGATTGTGTTTTCTGTAATTTTCAGGGTCCAGACTCCCATTACGGAACCAAAGGCATGCGGAAGGTTACCCACGAGTCCTCAGGAGCCGGCACTAAAACCTGCTTCACCTTTTGCTATGCTGCCGGAAACAACAATGGCACTTCTGTCGAGGATGGGCAGATCCCTGAAGTCATCTTCTATACATAAGAACTTCTGCCTTCGTCGGGTTCCAGAGTAGACTGTTCTTTTGGGGGCTCTGTCCCAAACGGCTCACAGAAGAACTATCAGTTAGAAGTACACTGCAACTGGAAGCACTGAAGGGGGTGAGTAATGTAGTGGAGCCGTTTTAGAGACTGTCTCTGATTCCTTCCACTCCCTCATCTGCCCTTACTCGAGAGCTGCACTGTGTGTGCAGAGCCAATCTGTCTGCTTGTGCACAGTTGATGAGGAGTCAACTGCATCCTGATATGAAAGGTCCATATTAGTCTATCCGAGCCCACAGACTGTGAACAAATCACCAGCAGACTGACCTCGGTGGGGTTAATGGGTTAAACAGCACCATTAAGTTTACTGTAATCACTCAGATCTCACTTATGCATCTACTAAACCTTCAAACTGGAATCAACCATATAGCGAATTCACAAATCCGTTTACGCCAGCAGTGGAAGAGAGATCAGGGCAAAGACTTTCTGGAGTGCTAGGGTGAGTGCACACTCAGATTCTCTTGTGTTCTGTGCCAAAATATTGCGCTTAGAATACCTCCTTTGGAATCGCCTGACAATTGTGCTCGATTATACTCGATTAATGAAGCGGGAAACGCTCTTGAATCAGCTTGCATGCAGTGCTGTCGTTCACCTTAGACTGTTATGGTTACTACAACACACAGGAGTCCTTAAAGGGTGGTGTTTAGGCCCTGTCCTTTAGTCAGGCTATATTTATTTGGCCGAGTTTTTATTTAGGCCATGGCTAACACAACTGTTTGGATCGATGTCTACTCATGTGGTGCAGTTCACCTAAAAAAATTTAAATTTCACAAAGGTTTAAAGATAGCCAGTAAAGTCTTTGTCTAGTCTACTACAAGTACATGTGCACAATATAGCTACTTTGTCAGGTCAAAATAAATGCCAGGAATTATTCTGCTTAAAGGAATACTCTGACCTCAAATCTGTCTAAACAGGTCTGGTACATTTCCCTGTATTGGTTTAAAAACAGAAAACGGACATTTATAAGGGCATGACTTGTAGTGTCAAACATTTATGCAAATGCTTTTGTTTAACACTTTCATATGTTTTGCTATTAAAGGTGTTTATTCTATTTGTTAAAGGTAATTTAAACTCCAAATCTGTAGAGTTTGTCCATTTCCCAGAGCATTGCGTATCCCACTGACTGTTGAGGCTGCAATATTCAGGTGTAGTGAATTCTTTATTGATGGTAAACTATAATTTTATAATGTTTCTCCATTATTTTTCATACCCATGTTAAAAATCAGTGGTATGTAAAAGTACCCAAACATGTAACACCATGAAACTGTGACTCTTAAGTTATAAGTCAGTTACTGTGGGTGACTCATAACTCAGCAATACACTGCTTAATGACTTAGTAATAGAATATATTCCTGATCTCTACTATATACATCCATAGTTTGTTGTGTCCATGATTCATCGTTACAGTCTTTATAAATAGTCAGTTAAAGAATAAATATCACATTTAAGCAAGGGACTTTTTCCGGGGGAATAAGTTGCTTGTGCTGTATAGTTGTGTGGATCAGATCGCACATAGATATGAGAAAATGCATAAGTAATTGAATTTCAAGGACCCAACAGTGGCAACTTGGCAGAGGTGGGATTTGAACCCTGGACCTTCTGGTCCAGAGTCCAGTGCCTTAACCGCTAGGCTACCACAGTCCCCCTTACCACCAATCCTTACCACCTTCATACTTTGTGCTGCCAGTTTAATAGTGGCACAGCTACAGAAAAACGTTTCCAAGTAAGTAACGAGAACGTGAGTGTTGCATCCTAGTCAGTGTTGTTCCTGTAAAGGCTATTTCACACTGAATAGCACGTCAAGTTTTGAAAAAGGACACACGTATATTAACGCCTTCCTTCACACTGAGCCTGAAACTGAAGGACTGCGACGCGGTGTAAAACGTTTCATCGGAGCCTGTTCTAATTTCTGCGTTCGAACGGGTTAAAATCAGGCTGACCAATCAGAGCTCAGTTGTCCGGTAGAACAGCTCATCCTGCTAGTATCAGAGCACAAGAGCTTAAAAGACAAGCCAAAACGCTGACTATAAAAACATGGACATTAAATAAAATATCTGGAGGAATATAACAAAGCCTGGTGTGACTCGCGCTGACTGTATGTAAGCATTTTCTTGTTTAATTAAGTGCATTCTGATCTGTTCATGCCCACAAAAAACACAAACTAGAGCGTTGACGGAGTGAAAAAAGACACTGCAACCTCTCTGTGACACATTAAGACAAGGGAAATTAAACAAAGCAAGTAGTGGACAGGGAGTTTAGACAAAAAATGGCATGGTGTGAAGGTTCCACTATGTTAGGAATCGCATCCGTTATTTTTGTGTGAAAAAAAAATCTTACTTTTAGAGCATGAGTGTAAATGAAAATGGTGAAATCCTCTTCTGTATCACAGTGAGTGTCTCCAGCAATCGATCTTATTAATTACTGCATAAACTCAGTTTAACATTTTACTGGTAGAAAGTGGAAGGTGCAGGTAGAGGCAAACTGGAAATCAGAGACTTCATCTAGATCAGTTCCATTACACTGATACATACTCAATTGGTGTAGAATTGGATTTCTCAGCTCTTCATTGTCAGCTTAGCATTCTTTCTACCTGGGTCGTAAAGCAGGAAGGGGATTAACATAGCTCATAACACAATATAGAGGAAAATCAAATCCATGAAGTTTGGATGCCAGGGGTTGGACTGTATATATAGATTGAATTCAACGTAATGTTTTTTGACTTTTTTTCTGTACCATAGTGTATCTGTCTGTCATCCCTGCCCTAACACTACAGATTGGGTTGCTGGAGTATTCCTTTAATATGCAATCTGGGCCACCATCCAGTATCTCTGAATTGGCCTGTGCCACACGAATTCTCTTGGATATCTTTCAAATCTTTAAATCTGTAAAATAAGCATGCATGTATCGTTGTTGAACCGAACGGGTATCTGAGCACCATGCAGCACAGACCTGGTGGAAGACTGTTCCAGCACTAATCATTAATGTAACCTGACGGGTCCAAATGTTTATTTTTGTTTTACACATCAGGTTTTTGTTTCTGATATCCAGTAAAGTACTGACACAACCTAATGGGTCTGTAAAATACTTATGCAAGTGTTTTTTTTTTTTTGTTTGTTTGTTTTGTATTTTCCTGATATCTGATGTTGGTTGTGAATGTGGGTACACAGTGAACATGAACGGTGTACAGGAATGTTTTTGTGGTTGTGCATTTAAAGTTCTGGGTGAAGGATATAAGTATTAGGGTTGTATGGCTGGATTAGAAGTAACACCATAAATAAAGCCAGTCTGTATCTTAAAATGATTTGTGTCTGAATTGATGTATGCACTCCTGCTTTAACCTGTTGTTCTATGGAGAGGAGTACGGTATGTTTATATTGTGTGGGTTGTGGACAGCTGATGTTTAGTCTTTTCTCCAGATAGAAATCACTGCTGTTTAAAACCACAGAACACAGTATTTTGGTTTTAAGGTTCTTTAACATGTATACAGTGGGGCAAAAAAGTATTTAGTCAGCCACATATTGTGCAAGTTCTCCTACTTGGACAGATGAGAGAGGTCTGTAATTTTCATCATAGGTACACTTCAACGATTTTTAAAGAATTTAATTGTAAATAATGGTGGAAAATAAGTATTTGGTCAATAATAAAAGTTCAACTTTATACTTTGTAACATAACCTTTGTTGGCAATGACAAAGGTCAAACGTTTCCTGTAAGTCTTCACCAGGTTTACACACACTGTAGCTGGTATTTTGGCCCATTCCTCCATGCAGATCTCCTCTAGAGCAGTGATGTTTTGGGGCAACATGGACTTTCAACTCCCTCCACAAATTGTCTATGGGGTTCAGGTCTGGAGACTGGCTAGGTCACTCCAGGACCTTGAAATGCTTTTTATGGAGCCACTCCTTTGTTTCCTGAGCGGCGTGTTTGGGATCATTGTCATGCTGGAAGCCTCAGCCACGTTCCATCTTCAATGCTCTCACTGATGGAAGGAGGTTTTGGCTTAAAATCTCACGCTACATGGCCCCGTTCATTCTTCCCTTAACACGGATCAGTCGTTCTGTCCCCTTTGCAGAAAAACAGCCCCATAGCATGATGTTTCACCCCCATGCTTCACAGTAGGTATGGTGTTCTTGGGATGCAACTCAGCATTCAAAGATGACGAGTTTTTCCAAAAAGTTCTATTTTGGTTTCATCTGACCACATGATATTCTCTCAAACCTCTTCTGGATCATCCATATGCTCTCTGGCAAACTTCAAACTTTTCTGATTGCATTGTGCCAAGTGTAAAGTTTGGTGGAGGGGGGTTATGGTGTGGGGTTGAATTTCAGGAGTTGGACTCGGCCCTGTAGTTTCAGTGAAAGGAACTCTTAATGCTTCAGCGTAACCAGAGATTTTGGACAATTTCATGCTCCCCACTTTGTGGGAACAGTTTGGGGATGGCCCCTTCCTGTTCCAACATGAACTATGCACCAGTGCACAAAGCAAGGTCTATAAAGACAAGTTTGGTGTGGAAGAACTTGACTGACCTCAACCCAACAGAGCACCTTTGAGACGAATTAAGAGTGGAGACTGCGTGTCAGGCCTTCTCGTCCAACATCAGTGTCTGACCTCACAAATGCACTTTTGGAAGAATGGTCAAAAATTCAAATAAACACACTCCTTAACCTTATGGAAAGCCTTCCCAGAAGAGCTGAAGCTGTTATAGCTGCAAAGGGTGTCCTGAGATCATATTATACCCTATGGATTAAGAATGGGATGTCACTCAAGTTTATGTGTGTGAAGGCAGATGAGCAAATACTTTTGGCAATATAGTGTATATATGACTAGTTTTGTTGTAACCTTGTGTGTGCCACTGAAATGACCACTGATGCTGGTAGTGATTTTAAATAAAACAAAACTATTTAGTCTGTGCATGGTTTTGATGTTTTTCCTAATTTTAAAGTTAATACAAATGTATTAGATAAGTTTGTTCCCTGCCGAGATTGTTTATTTTAGATTAGTTAGAAAAAAAATACAAAACTCACACAGTGACCAATATTAATTCTATTATAGACTATCTTCTAAGCTCACGTCATGGAGTTTTGGCCAAGAACGTTGCAGAGAGCCTGTTTAAGGTCTTGAGTTTAGGTCCTGCCTAGTGGAAAGGAAGTTAGACCCCTGGAACCAGCCTCGAGCGCTAGGGATCGGTCCAATGAATAAGGGTAATATTTTTGTCTTTTTCATGGGTTTGCAGTATCTGAAAAATCGCAACACAAACTACAGAATCAAGTGGCAGCAGTAGCATTATTACACCGGTAGGAGGCACTGCTTTAATACATTTTCCGTACGATTATACAAGCGGTTTTTGTTTAAGTCATTAAGTCATTATTTTTTATCAGTTAAATGAATGTTGGTGAATGTAGGAGCGGGCTCAGATTTTACAGCATCCAGGTATTAGCACAAATTATCCTGTCAAATATTAAAGAGTGTTTAGGTTTATTGATTCAGCACGAAATAATTCTTAAAAGATCTGGGCTGGGCAGGTCTCAGAGATTGTGGTATGGTTTGTACATCATTTCATCGGAGTGGTGCATGATTTCTCCTCACTGACCTGAGCGAACTGTAAGAAACACACGCAGGGGGAGTAGAACCCGTACTGCAGTGGAGCCCTACACCAGAGGCAGTGCCTTAACCCGCTAGACCACGTGGTAGCAGGATAAAATATGTTTTCTGTCTTCCCATTTGAAGAACAGCCTACAGGGCAAATGTAATATCTCAGATGATTTTTATGAAATCATTCAGCAATATTATAAAATAAAGCATAAAGGTAAAGTTATTTTATGGGTGAAATAGCACTGTATGACTAAAACCTTTAGTGGTTGCACTGCATACATTCATACATATCTATGTGTTTCACTTTTATTTTTGGCATACACATAATATATATATATATATATATATATATATATATATACACATGTTGTTTTTTAAATTAATATATCTTTTAATAACCCGTAATGTTTTTAAGACAAATCGACAGTGTGAAATTAACTCCTTGACTCGACTCTTTGAATTACCTCTATTGAAAACACGAGGAATCAGAATGGGAGTCAATTGGAACCGAGCAGATCGTAAACGAAGCCAACGGATTTGTCTGAAATTGCACCTTCACTACTATATAGTGCACTTGTTTTTTTTTAAATTCTTGGTCGTGATTTTAAACATCCAGAAAGCTCACGAAATTACAAATTACAAATTTTGTTATATTGAAATAGTCTTTGCAAAACGTATCTAGGTGATAAAAACTCTCAATCAAACACTTTTCATTTCAAGGGAATAGGGATGAACGCGTCGTTTGGGCACAGCCTCACTTGTTTTACCCGAGCCTTATAATCCAACGGACCTACGTAAAGAGCGATTCACAACTGCGTACTCCAAACCTGAGCTATTGAACTGAACTATCCTCGCCTTGCTCTTGTAGCGTAACGTCCTGTCCATTTAGCAGGGTGGGTCTTTATCGTTAGCTTGCAGGTTGGGTGTTGTGGTGAGTGACTTGATGTTATCAAGGCTAACGTCTTATTTTGGTTAAACTGTTATCTAAAGTTTAAAATGAAATTATCATATATTTATAAACAGACTGAAACGAGTAATTCTGCCTGGCTGTACGTTAGCGTGCTCATTCATTGTTGTCTTAGCTGTCCGTAGTAACAGATGTGATTATTAGCAACGCTGAGTTTGTCTTCTGTGTTGTGATGTTTAACGTGTTTATTCATTATTTCCTTATGTAGTTGGTTGACGGTAGTTTACAAACATGGCCACACGCAGAATAACACAGGAGACCTTTGATGCAGTGGTAAGGGAGAACATAGAGGAGTTTGACATGGAGGCGAGTGAAGCTCTGAGAGAGGCAATTGAGCAGTTTGAATCCCAAGGTAATTTATAATTTGTCAACGCAGTGTTTAAAGGAATAAATACTCCACCACAAACTCTATCAGCTGCATCTGTAGCTTCCGTATGTGTGTTTAACACAAGGATTTGGACATGTTTCCCTGCTCTGGGATAAGGTTGGTCGGTCTTGTATGTTTTACTCTGCTTTCACACTAGAGGGCGACAAGTGATAAGAGCCAGTTTACACTCACCGGCCACTTTATTAGGTACAACTTGCAAGTACTGCCTTCATTCTTTGTAACTCAAGCCCCTTTTTCACTCAACGGTTCTAGGGACTAATTTGGGAGGAACTATCCCCTGCGGAGCTCCCCGGGGAACTACATTTGTTCCGTATGCGTCACAATACACGAGTCACGATACGATTATATCACGATACGTTGAGACACGATGCACATTGTGATTATATCGCGATATTCCACATAGTTCACACCAGTGTTGTTTGACAGCAAATTTTGATTTAGTTTTAGTCATAATTTAGTTGTTTTTAGTCTAGTTTTAGTTGACTTATTATAATAAGATTATAGCTGACTAAATCTGCAGTGGATTCAGTTGACTAAACTATGACATGTAAAGGTTGCAATACATAAATGCTTTTTTAAACATTTCCCTTGAATTATTCAAGTCATTATACACACTAGGACGAAATGAAACATCTACATTCGTGCACTGATAATAATAGTACACATTAAAGTGATTATAGCTCAATTTCCACCATAGAGCGGCTTCAAACTTGGTGTGGACATTCAGAAGATATTCTAGAATGGAATCAAGCTGTAATGAATCATATAAGATTTAATTAAAATATACGCTCAGGTCTGTATGGATGCATTGATAATAGCAGTATATAATAGCAGTAAAGTGGTCAACAAAACTCATAATTTCCACCAATCTGCTTCATACTCGATGAGGACACTCATATTTTTGTAGAATAGAATAAACGATGTATTATGAGCTTTATTAAACGCAGAAGATCAGATATGTGCATGCAATCCGAGACATCTTAATACATCACATCACTGATTGAGTCAAAACACTGTACTGCCATCTACTGGTGTGGAGATTGTAGTTTACACCCTATTTAAAACATGTTTTTTCTTCCTTCAAAAAAATCTGGATTTTGACCTGAAAATCAATGTCATATATTACAAAAATAAACATTGCGATATATTGCTGTATCAATTTTATAGTACAGCCCTAGTATTTAGTGTGACCCCCCCTTACACTGAGCAAAGGCAGCACCTGACAGTGTGAGTGGGATACTAAGTTGACAGTCTGGAGAAGATTGACGATGACTGGTCTTCTTGGAAGGGTAGCAGCCAAGAAACCACGTTTTTGGGGAGGTCACCAAATACTGACTTTTGCCTGCATACCGTTTGTTCTGAAATGATGTCCATTTGTGGCGCATACCTTTATTATGTAACCTATTAAAGGACTCAATCATTAAAAGCCAGATTATCTCCCACTTCTAATCGCTGTGAGATGTATAATGATTATACATGGTGATGTTTGAAATGTGAATTGCTAGAGTTACTATATATCGCTTTGTATTTCCTTTGCTGATTGATGTTAAAGTACATCTGGATGTGCAATGCCGTGTTTCTTGGTTTGAAGGTGTGGACCTTAGTAACATCGTGAAGGCAGTGCCGAAAGCTTCCTGCGAAGAGAATACAGACGATCAAACGCATGAAGTGCTTCAGGTACAGTGCAGAGTTTTATTCGAACGCAAAAAAACTAGTGAGGTCAAACAGTAAGGAGGATATGCCTATGGCGCATGCGTTGCTGAGTGGCGAATTGCAATAAGTGCGTAAGCTCTCGCGCTGTAGCCCAGGGTTCGATCCCCAGTCTCATTCCCTTTTGGGACTGTGGTGGCCTAGCGGTTAAGGTACTGGACTATGGACCAGAAGGTCCAGAGTTCAAATCCCACCACTGCTGCCACTGTTGGGTCCTTGAGCAAGGCCCTTAACCCACAATTGCTTGGATTGTAAGACTGTATCAATTGTAAGTCGCTCTGGATAAGGGCATCTGCTAAATGTATGGAGCATGGCGCCCTCTGGTGTTCATAATGTGCGATTGCATTAGATGGCATAATAAAGCAGAACGTATGTGACATTGTGATGCCTCGTTACACCCCTAATCAATAGTAACATACTACTGTGTCATTCATAAAACAGTTTTATTTGGCATTTGGTGCCGATTTAATCTCAATACAGTGATACATTGTCATCTTTGTGGGTTTTTTGCTGACGTTCCCCCAGGCTCTGCAGTCTCTCCAAGGTGCACCAGAATCCTCGTCCACTTCCTTCTTGGAGAGTTTGCAACTCTTCACTGATCAGTGCGCTCTCGGCTTTGCTCAGCGCCACCTGGCGGCGCAGAAGGATGCCTATCCCACCGTCCTGTCCTGCTGCCAGTCTGCAGGTGATAATAAGGAAGTGCTCACCTTCGCTGTTGCCGCTCTCTCGGCGCTCACAGACGGACAGCCAGATCTACTGGACGCTCAGGGTCAGGGCTTTATGATTTCTGCTCTACGCAGCCACCTGGATGACGCCTCACTGACCTGCGTGTTGATCCGGACGGTGCGTCACTGCTGCCTGAAGCACGAGCAGAACAGGCAGGACCTGGTCAAGGCTGGTATGTTGGACCTTCTCACCCGAGCCATGAAGCTTCACGTACAGCGACCCGAGGTAGTTAAGGAGGCAAGCGTCGCGCTCAGAGTCATGACCTTTGATGATGATGTGCGTGTTCCTTTCGGCCACGCGCATGAGCACGCCAAAATGATCGTCCTGGAGCACAACGGACTGAAGCTGATTGTAGACGCTGCTAAAGGTGAGCCTTGTTGCCTGGTATTGGTTCTGGGTTGTACCGTGGCTGTAACGCTTAAGGCTAGAGCTTAATTTGTGCGTGCTCTTAACTGCACTCTGGGACCTCTAAGCTGAGCTTCGGTACCAGAGTGTACTTGTAAGATAAACTTAGAATAATGCTGAATCCAATATGACTCTCCATGTAGTGCACTATATGCAGCATGGAATAATGAGGTTTATAGTGCACTACATATCAGATAGCAAGCTATTCAGCTTAACAACAGGGCGACTTAAATACTGTGCTTCCTCGTTTACTCCGTACTCGGCGAAATTGCTTAAACTTGTATGAGTCGAGCCGATTCGTTTCAGCCGAAACTCGATTCATGATTCGGTACACAGTGACTCAGTAATAGCTCATAGAAGATCTGCGCTGTGTTTATCGTGTCTTTCTTATTTTTGCATCTACAGTACTGTATTCTTAGTGCAAATAAAACTCTCTGGGTCGAAAAAAGTCCTGGACGAATAAAGTCCCAATACTTTTGTCCATATAGTGGACCTCATTACTTACACATTAAGCACTGCTTAAGCCTGCAATTTAAACATGTGAGCTTTCTTACAGGATAAGCTACAGTGAGCTGGACTAAATAATGCCAATATGCACTTTTTTGGTTATTTTATTCAGTATTTTATTTATTTACCCCATTGTCTCATACGATATAGTTTATATTCTTCATTTCATTACACTTTTCATAATATTCCATTATCTTTAATATATAATATACATATTGTAACATTTTATTTCAATTATTATATTTTATGCTCATTTAACTATTACTCTACACACATTATTTAGATAACTTAGTTTAATTCTTATACATTTCATCTAAGCTGCCCAAGGAGGTTGGGTCCCCTGTTTGAGTCTTGGTCCTCTTAATGTTTCTTCCTTATAACATTTAGGGAGTTTCCCCTTGCCGCTCTCACCCTAGGCTTGCTCAATTTGGGATTAGATAATAGAATAATGGAAAGCTGCTTTGAGACGATGCTCTGTTGTAAAAAGTGCTATAGAAATAAATCTGACTTTTTTGACATGGAGTATCTATTTATTTATTTTTCTTTATCATCGTTCACCTCCAGCCCACCCTGAGAACACGTCAGTCCTGAGCGAGCTGTGTGCCACTCTGTCCCGTCTAGCTGTGAGAAACGAGTTCTGCCAGGATATTGTGGATTTAGGAGGACTGAAGTTTATGATGACACTGCTGGCCGACAGCCTGGATTGTCAGGTAGGAACTTTACTGGCATGGACCTGTGATTAATGTAATTAAACTGTTTATTCTGTACTTAAAGTGTGTAGTGTACAGACCTCCACATGTTTGCTCATTTCAGTGGCTATGGTTACATGCAGCCTAATAATCCGTTAATAATCATCTTAATAGCTCAAACAGAATAGATTGTGATTATGTATAATCCTGAAGGTGAATAGAGGAATATGATTCTTGTCCTGCTACAACTCGTACAGTTTTACAAGTTTTTAAGGGCCTTCCTCAAGGGCCCAACAGTGGTAGCTTGGCAAGTTTGTAGCTGCTCTTTTTGCCATCAGTTCCAGTACTTATTGTTATTCAGACCACATCAGAGAGCAATAACGCCCCCTCCCGTCCTCCATTTGCCTTGTCATGGAATCTACAATACCTGTTTATTGGACTAAATGGACTAATTGGACTATATATATATATATATATATATATATATATATATATAGGTCCCTTTTTGAGTCTTGGTCCTTTCAAGGATTCTTCCTTATAACATTTCGGGAGTTTTTCCTTGCCACTGTTGCCTTCGGCTTGTTCAGATACAGCTGTGGGCCTAGATGTTTTTATAAATTTGCTTTGAGACAATGTTCCATTGTAAAAAGTGCTATATAAATAAAATTCACTTGATTTTCTTCAACTCTTGGCAACCACACCAATAACCTTCTGCCAACTACAAAACTCTCATAAAAGAAATAGAAATACAGTGGTGCTTGAATGTTTGAAATATTTTTGCCTCATTTGTTTAACTGGGTTCTCTTGATCTACTTTTAGGACTTGTGTGAAAATCTGATGATGTTTTAGGTCATATTTATGCAGAAATAGAGAAAATTCTAAAGGGTTCACAAACTTTCAAGCACCACTGGAGATAATGTGCTCTCATGGATTATGATTTTCCTCCTTTAAGTAAACAAAGGGTCTAGACGACTGTAACACCGGCTAAATATCTAGTGACCAAGCACTTTATTAGGAGCACTATACTAATGCTGGGTGATTCCTCCCAGTGTCCTCCCTTAAAGCAGCATCAGAACTTTATGGTTTGGATTTCACAAGATGTTGGAAACATTGCTTTGAGATTCTGCTCCAAGTTGAAGTAATTGCATTACATAATTCCTGTAGATTTTCCAGGTGTACATTCATGCGCTCTCCCGTTCTACGACATCCCAAAGGTGCTCTATTGCATTCAGATCCCATGACTGGGTAGATCACTGGAGAACTGAAATCACTGTCATGTCCATTGAACCAGTGTAAGACTACTTTTGGTTTGTGACATGGTTATGTCCAACATGATAATGCACCATCAGCAGATGGGGAAATTGTGGCCTAGAAGGGGTGCACATGGTCAGCAACAATCCTCAAACAGGCTGTGGACTGTTGACACAAGGAGGCTGGGTCCCATTTTTGAGACTTGGTCCTACCAAGGTTTCTCTCTTATAACATTAAGGAGGGGCTTTTCCTTGCCACTGTTGCCATCGGCTTACTCCGTTATGGCTGTGAGCCTAGATATTTGTAAAGCCGCTTTGTCTGTTTGTTCTTAAAGACTGATTCTTTAAAAACTGCTATTCAGTTATTATCCCGTGCTTATGAAAAGTGATTTTTATTCAAAATGTGCTGCACTTCATCCATTTAAACAGGACTAATTACACACTTTATAATGCAACATGCAGTTTGGTCAGAGTTCTTTAAGCACTGCTGAAATCCTTGATCTGCTCAGAAAAGTCTGTCACGATAACAAAATTGATCACAATACGATAAAATATCGTCATATTGCAAACCTCTTCTAAAAATGTCAGCAGGAAGGAAGCTGAAACACTCAATGATTTGTTCAAACAAGCATTTAAGTAAATGAGAAACAGAGTGTTCCCACGGTCATGTTGCCAAATTCTAAGTCCTTGCTCTGTTTGAATAAGTGAAGTGTGTTCCACTGAGCCTACTACAATTTTAGCTTTGTAAATACAAGCTTATCAATTTAAAAAAAAAAACAAAAAAAACATCAGGTGACGATACAGATTGACAGGACTCGCACCCCTCTCGTTTCTATGGTAACGTTTACACTAATTGTGGTTTCACTCTTATGTAATATTGGATTTAAAGGGAGATGTTGTTTCAGATTGCTGAAGTTGATGAAAATTTCTGTTTTCTTGCAGGATCTTGTAAAGCAGGTGTTGAGTGCACTGAGGGCAGTAGCAGGCAATGATGATGTCAAAGATGCTGTTGTAGGTGCAGGAGGCACTGAACTTATTGTCCTGGCTATAAACCGTCACATGGCTAATGCACTGGTAAGGCACCCTGTCATTAGATGGTGGAATTACAGTTTGGGATCACTGTTTATGATGCTCTCTCAGTAGGGGTGGGTTAATGTGGTATGTGTAATGTTGTCATGGTTACAGTGTGTACTGTATATCATGTAGTGATTTGGATGAAAATAGATTTTTTAATGTAATAATATAACCATTTTTGATAACCAAATGGATGAATAACAGCACTTGAAATGCACTTAATCGTATCTCAGAATATTTAGTATTTGTTATTACAGTTTGTAAACTTGACCTTATACACCCTGAGTGACAAAATCATGGACAGGTGAAGTGGGTAATATTGACAGTGTCATGCTCTGAGCAGTGTTATGGGGAAACCTTTGACCTGGTATTCATGTGGATGTTACTTTGACACCTACCTAAGCATTGTTGCACACCAAATACACCCCTTCGTGGAAGTGGTATTCCCTAATGACAGGGGCCTCTATCTACAGAATAATGCAAAAATTGTTCCAGAACAGTTCAGGGTGTTGCCTCCACATTCCACAGATCCGATCATGCATCTGTGGGATTTCCTGTACAAACAAGTCAGGTCCATGGAGGCCCCTCCTTACAACTTACAGGACTTAAAGGATCTGCTGCTAATGTCTTAGTGCCAGATACCTGCACACCTTTAGACACAGGTGGGAACAAGTCACTAAGTAACAAGTAAGTCTCTAAAGCGAAACCCAGGGCAAGTCCCGAGTCGAGACGGGCAAGTCTCAAGTCAAGTCCCATGTCCTATGCAAGTTAGCTAGCTAGCTAATTGCTATGTAAACGATATAGATGGTTTACATTTTTCTACCTTTCAGAGGGTATATCGTCATACGACCCTGCGTTTCAGGTATGTGAACAGTAGACAGTATGACTGTGAGCACAAGAAATTCTGTTTCTGTTGGGTCCTTGTGCAAGGCTCTTTACCCATAATTCCTTGGATTGTAAGATTGTCAGTTGTAAGTTGGTCTGGATAAAGGCATCTGCTAAATGACAAAATGTGTACATGGGTGAAGGAAGGTTGTTTTTGATTTACAATTTTTTTTGTTGCTTGAAAGTGAGAAAGTCCTGATTTATTGTAATATGATTTTTAAGCATACAGTAGAACCTCGAAATTTTAACGCTTTTTTGTTCGACCAATTTGGAAATCGAACAGTCTGTTCTAAATTTTTTTGCTCTGAAATTCAAACAAAAAATCCGACTTTGAGCATTGGTAAAACCTGTACACCTATGACCCAGCCTCAGGGTGTGTCTGAAATGAGTTGGATTCCGAATTTGAACGGCCTTCCGGGACCAATTCAGTTTGAATTCCGAGGTTCCCCTATATTAGACCTTTTCATTGTAATGCTTCCATTTGACCAATTGGAATTATCTTAGATTTCATAGGGACTGAGGTAGCCTAGTGGTTAAGATCTTGAACTATGGGTCCAGGGTCCAGGGTTTAAACCCCACCTCTGCAAACCTGCCTCCTTGAGCAAGCTAATTATAAATATAATGTTATATAAATATAAAATGTAAATGAGATCACTGTATCTTTGCTGTGGCAGGTGTGTGAACAGGGCTGCGCTGCTCTCTGCGTACTGGCTCTGCGCAAACCCAATAACTGTAAAGTCATCATGGAGAGTGGCGGGGCGCTGGCTGCCCTGCAGGCCATGAAGAACCATCCTGATGAAGTCAATGTGCAGGTAAAGACACCATGATGATGCTTCTTGTATTGTTTGCTGCTTAGAAGGAAGATTTCTTTCCATAAATCAAGCAGTTTTAAAATTCTCACCTGTCAATGGGTTAATGTGGCAAACCACAAGGGTCATTAAAACTTCCAGGAGCCATTTCATTCATTTATTTTTGGAAAACAAAAAGTGCCTCAAGTGAAGAGTAAGCACGGGTAAGAGATGTTTCCAATGTAATTAATAAGGTCAGTGTCGGTGCCAGTCCGATCCAGAGTATCAGAATGGTGCATCACTAGTAGGGTTGGGTATCGAAACCTGGTTCTGATTCGGGATTCGATTCGATTCGATTAACGTGAACAACGCTTAATGTAGCTTGACGTACTAAGACCGTTACCTAGGAAAACCAAACTTCTCTCAGTTACTGTTTCTCATAAGTACTCTCTACTGCTGAAATGGCGAATCTGTGATCCAAAAGAAAAGTAATAATTTTTACGTGAAGCTTTGTTTTTTTTCCTATTTAAACCTATTATAATTACAACGCTTAACATAAAATGATTACTTTGCTTTTGGACCACATGTTAGTCATTTCAGCAGAAGAGTACTTATCACCACTAGTAACCAGTTGTTTGGTGTTCCTAGGTCACTGCTTTAGTACATTAAGCCACGTTAAGCTTTTTACTTATAATTATAGATTTAAATGGGGAGAAAAAAAACTTCACGTACAAATGATTACTTTTTAAGTTTACATATTGAAAATATTCTGTTTACCAAAATGTGTGGCACATTTTGGAATCAAAATTTGGAACTGATGAGCAAAATCTGAATCCGAATCAATAACATGCACTCAATACCCATCCCTAACCACTGCTCATACTTGTCTGAATTATGCCGTCTCTACACTTTGCGATGGTCCCTTAGATCCTCAAGCCACGGCTTTTCAGCTTTTTCAGAGTTTTGACTCCTGTCATTGGCAGTCAGGTCATAACTTTTTCTGCTAGTCCTATCCCTCTAATTCTGCTGTCGCCATGTCTCCCCTTTGCTGTTAATGTTTTTTTTATTTATTTATTTTTTTTTATTGGAATTGTTTTTCATACAGCATGTGTGTTCCAACAATGGTAAAGAGTCCTTGAGCTTGGGAAAGGTGCTTTCTAAATAAAGCTTATTATTTTTAGTAGTAGTAGTACAAGTAGTACAGTGGAACCTCAGAATTCAAACTTAATTGGTCCCAGAATTTCATTCAGACTTTGATTTGTTCAACGTCGGAATCAAATTTTCCTATAAGAAGTAATGTGAATAGGGTTAATCCATTACCTACCCTCAAATGATTGTTTTAAGCCTATATTTCTAGGTAATTAATAATTTAAAGCATGAATAAAGCAACGGAATGTAATACAATAATAATAATCAATAAATACATGATGTAATTGAAATATAAAGTCATGAAAGAAGAGAAAATAAAGCGAAACTATATAGCCAATGAGTGAATGCAGTTTCAGGACGTCTTATCACTGGGATAGCGGTGCCGAGACTGAGTGTGTGTCTGAGATCACGCCATAGACTGATAAAATACATAACTTTATAATAATATGATATACATATGTTATGCTTGCACCCAAGTTCTTCTTCTTTTGGGTTTTATGGTGATTGGCATACTGTATTGGTGTGTTATCGCCACCAGTTTGACTGGATTACGTGCATCGTCTTTGGAAGGTGGCACCACTGTGTGATTTATTTAGGGTTCCTGTGGTGAAATTCGAAGTCGAAATTTTTGTTCCAATTTGGTGGCAACAAAATGTGGACTGTTTGACTGAAGAAGCATTCGAATTCTGAGGTTCCACTGTGTTAACAGTTATAATCCATTTGGTTACAGTGCCATTAGGATGGGAACTATGGTCTAGATCGATCATAACTGGGGTTCTCTGGTTTCCTCCCATGTTCCAAAGACATGCATTAACTGGTCACTCTAAATTGCCCCTGTGTGTGTCTGACTAGTATTTCCTGTATATAACCTTAATCTTGTCACAAATAGCCTTTGCTGCTGTTGAGCCATTAAGTACATAAATAAACACAGGTGAATGACAGGTGAATAAACAGCATATCAATGTTCTGGTTGCAGAAACAGTCATGCATGCTGCTCAGGAACCTGGTTTCTCGATCCCGTGATTTCAGCCAGCCCATTTTGGAGATGGGAGCCGAGGCTCTGATCGGTCAGGCTCTGGCCTCTCACAGGGACTGTGGTGATGTGGCGAGGGCAGCTCTCAGAGACCTGGGCTGCCAGGTCGAGCTGAGAGAACTCTGGACTGGCAAGAAGGGAAGCCTCACTAACTAGAAGAGCCCTGGAGATGTCCGATCATTCACTGTGGAAGAGAGACTCAACTGTGTGGGTCATGACACCATTAAAGAACATTCTAGTAGTACTGCATTCACCTCAAGCACATCTCTTGCTGATGTGTTGTTTATAAAGTGCTGTTATGGTATTGTACATGTATTTTTTTAATTTATCTTTATTTTACATTGTTTCTCCATGAATTCATGGGGATTCCTGATTTGACTGGCATACCTTCAGAATGAGTGCACTAGAGCAAGGAAACAAAAGCATTTCTGTATTAATTATTCATAGAGAGGTCCTGTAATTCATTCAAGGCATAATATTATGCAAACATGTTTTGCCTATGGTAATAACACAAACTTGGTAGCTCCTGGTTCTCGCTGGATCTGGCAACCTAAATGTGCCACAAAATGAAATGGCTATCGAACACTTTGTGGAGTGGAAATGCATTATATACTCTAGAAAATGAATAATTTGATTATTGGATATTAACGTTTTGAAGTTTGTCAGATATTCTGTGGGATTATTGGCAAAGTAGAAATCCGATTACTGCCCTAGTCATATAAACCCGGTGGTTTCCCATCTGAATAATCGAGTGCATGTAAACTTCTTGATCGGATTACTGACAAAATCTGATTTTCTGCAGTTACCGGAATATTAAGTGCATGTAAACTCACTCACTAAGCAGGGTCTAAAACAGGAAGTTTTGCTTTGCCTTCAGTAACACAAATGTGTTTGGAGTCAAAAAGGCAGTTTGTGTCAACACCGAAATCCACACTGTGAAGCATGGTGGAGGGAGCATTGTTCTTTAGAGCCACTTTGCTTTTTCAGGACTTGGACAGCTTGCAGCTACTGAGGGAACAATGATATCAAAGCTGTAGCAGGAGAGCTCACAGGATGTAAGAATGCCAAGTTTATCAGCTGAATTTAAATAGAAGTTCTATGTTGCAACTAGACAACGACCACAGTACACAAGTAAACCAAGTAATGGGGTAAACAGAGGAATGTTTTCTTATGGCATGGCCTGTTTACTCATAAAATCCCGGAATTTTCTATAATATTTCCTCCACATTGTTCAAGTTTGATGAACATCTCCAGGAAATGTCATTGCTGCTTAATGAGGATTTACCAGTTATTAAACCCAATTTAATAACACAATTGAAACGCTTAAATCATTTCTGTTATTTACTTAAGACTTTAGGCAGAATGCGTTTGTTTAATTGTGACGTGGATGAAGACAAGACCATATCTTATGAGTAATCAGGGCAGTCATTCCAGAGGATTTACACACACTTTTGTGCTAGTGAAGTTTCCTTGTATAAACAATTGTGCATGCCTTGACTTATTTACCTTGTGTAATATACCCTATAATAATATGATTAATCCAGGTCATGTGGCAGGTAAGAATAAACAAGACTGAAAATGTAATTCACCAAATATCGCTTCATAAGTACTAGTTCAAACTAGGAAATAGAATTAAAGTTGGGACTGTGGTAGCCCAGTGGTTAAGGTACCACACTCTGGATCAGAAGGTCCAGGGTTCAATTCCCACCGCTGCCACTGTTGGGTCCTTGAGCAAGGCACAATTGCTTGGATTATAAGACTGTATAAGTTGTAAGTCGCTCTGGATAAGATGCTGTTAATATAAATGACCAGTAAACTAACAACTGCTTGTGCATGTTGGCATCTCTCTTGGCTGCGGACGAATCATCTGACCCATTGTACTGGGCCATGTGCCTCAGTAAGATGTTGCTGTACCCCACTAAAAGTATGTGGGATAAAAAGTCAGTTTTATAACTGGATTCCTGAGCAGAACTACAGAATGTAAATTCACCGCAGGCACTACATTTCCCATAATGCCCCAGCATCTTTAGAAGCATTTTGAGTGGTTTCATTCATCCAGTTTCTTAACGGGTTTCTCATAGAATAATGGATGTCCACAAATATCTAGAATGAATTCAACCACGCTGCAGAAAAGGTAATGATAGCACATAGTTATATGTTTAGTTAATGCAATTAATAAAAATTCTTTAGTGTTAATTTATTCTTCATTTCTCATCCATAGTAGTGTAACGCCCACTGTAATGTTAAATCACTTAATACAGTTGGTGTGTCACAGGCTTATTTTTTATGAACAGATATGCCCCTTCACCTGATTGGCAAGCAGAAGGGTACAGCTGTTCCCCTCTAAATTCCGTGTGTGCCCCAGTACAACAAGTAGAGAAGAAACTCCCCTGGCTGCATCCATAGTGACTGGGAAAGATTGAGTAAAAAGGTTAATTGAAATAAATTTGAGGAAAGAAAATCCAACATCAAGAAATTGTATTTTTAACAAAACCACAATTATTGACACCCCTGCATTTAATACTTTGATCCTCCTGGAGAATGCAGAGCAGGGATTTTGAGACCAGTGCTTTTGAATATTTGGAAAAAATATATATTTCATAATGGATTAGTTTTTCAAACGTTCTCCCTTCTTCTGTAGTGACCGCAGAAGCTTGCATGGACTCCAGAAATGTCTGCAAAAGTTTTGTGTAACGTTTTACTACCACGCCCCTCAAACGAACCTATCCAGGCGAACGCCTGTGTCCTCGGACTTCAGCTCCCATAATGCCATTCGACTCGCGCTTGCATTCCAGTAGTAAACAGAGGGTAGATTCCGAGCGAAAATACACTCACTATACACGTGCACTACATAGCGTATGGAATTGTGGTTGCTGCACCCTACGTAGGGACACTATATCTTTAGCTAAGTTGATTTGAGATTGGCGCAGTTGGAGTACACAACTATATACGATGAGCGCGGATGGTGCACGTTGTTGTAACGTACAGGCATGTGCTTGAATATGCACGTCTGTCGCCTTTAAAAACGGAATTCTGCAAGTAGCGTAATTAAATAAAGCGTGTTGTGTTTGCGGGATAGCCGAGTGTTGTTAACCTGATAGCGTGTGTGCTTGGTTAACGTTAGCTCGCTAACCTCAGCTAAACTCAAGGGGAGTGGTTGTCAGACTGAGGGCAGTTTGTTAAAAGTCGTTCAGTATCTAATTTTGGATAAGCAACAGGTGCGAAACGACAGGGAACCGCTTTTATATTATCAGAAGGTAAGTCGAAATTGTTTGCGTTATATAAAAAGTGACGCTAAATTAACTCGGGTTTTACTTCTTAAGCTAGCCAACTAGCTGCTATGGCAACTTTTTGTGTAACCGTTATAAAAGCTGTTTTTGAGTGTGTCAGTTGTTTTGTAGGCTGATTGTTTGTTGATGTGTAATGCTTCGACATGTCTCTTGTCCTGTTCTGCTGTTGTTTCTAAAATAAATATTGAAATATTCCATATCTGGTCATAGTCACAAACCATGCTGTGCCTAATCCCTTCTTATTTTTGCTACGTGTGACAGTAGTTTTGCGGTTTGCTGTATTTCACAAGCTGTCACCTGGTTTTGTGTCAAGCTGTCACCTGGTTTGTGTTTTTATTTATTTTAACTCCTTATTTTAGGTCAAGATATGTCAAAATGTCTTACATGAGTTATTTTATTACACAATAAACAGTAATAGCAGGGGGTGAATGACTGTAATGTCGATAACTGTGGTATGAATATCTCTAAAGGTGGTGAATAATAGTGTGTAAACAATTTAATAATCAAACGGGTGCAGTATAAATATGTAAATTATGCTGCATATTAATTAGGTAATTTAACTGTTAATTTGACGTCTGCATTACAAACCACACTTTCCCGATAACTTCTTATTTTGCTTCGTGTGTGCTAGTAGTTTTTATAAAACCAGGTAATTGTGGAGTTGGGTGCTGTGCCACCCATATGCCATATATTTAATTATATTTAATCATTTATTACTTCAGTTGTTAATTGTGTGGAAGGCTGTGACCGTTTGGTCCTTCAGCAAATCCTATAACCTTCAGCTGCTCCACTCAAAGGTTAATCACTGGATAAAGGCATCTACTAAATGTAAATGTAAATATTGCATTTAATTAAATTAAGTAATTACATTTTTTTTTTTATTAAGTCCCTCATTTGCTTTTAAATACTTAAACACTGGACTTGTGTCATGTCGCAGTGTCATATTAAGCATGCACATTTTCACTGCATGTAAAATAAAATGTTTAATAAGCATTATATTAGACATTCCACAGTATGTAAGTGGTGCAACTGTCTGTACATACTATATATTTCATACTCTGACTATATATGCAGATCAGATGAACTATTAAATGATTAAAATTTAATAAAGCTGGTTATTATGTTTTGATGTCTGAAATATTGCAAAGCAAGACGCCTTTAAAAGTTTTACAGTCTTCGAAAAGCAAAACATGTCTTTTCCATAGTGTGGCACAACAGACAAAAATAACTTAATGCTGTATTTTATGCATAAGAAATGTGTGTAGGGTTATTGCGATAGAAATAAACCCACGTTTTTTAAAAATGGTCCCGCGCCAAAGTCAGTAATATTAGATTTTTTTAAAAGGTTGTTCTGTTTGTCATTTTAGGCATTTTAGTCGGGACTATGGTAGCATAGCGGGCAAGGTACTGGACTATGGACCAGAAGGTCCAGGGTTCAAATCCCACCTCTGCCAAGCTGGCACTGTTGGGTCCTTGAAAAAGGCCCTTAACCCAGAACTGCTTGAATTCTAAGATTATATCAATTGTAAGTCTACTAAATGCTGTAAATGTAAGTGATAGATGTTTCAGACCTGATAATGGGTATGACGTATTCAAAATCATCTTTTCATCTTTCAATTTAAATGCTACAGTAATTCGTGTTAATGGTTTCAGTGGCTATAAAGTACTTTAAAACATAATACTTTAAACTCTGCTCAATTGGTACTAAGGGGACCAAAGTGTGCCAAGAAAATATCCCCCACACTATTACATCACTAGCAGTCTGAACCGTTGATACAGTTCAGGATGGATCCATGCTTTCATGTTCGTTATACCGAGTTCTGACCCTGCCATCCAAATGTCACAGCAGACATCGAGACTCATCAGATCAGGCAACGTTTTCCCAATTTTGATTATCCTGTGTGGATTGTAGCCTCAGTTGCATGTTCAAAAATGACAGGAGATTTTATAAAAGAATCTCACTTTTACCTGATAGTTTATAATAAGACATTTCACCTTTTTCACAGACTTCAAACATGTACACCCTTACATACATTTGTTTTAATCATAGTCAACTGTATTGTGGCTTTAAATTGTCTTTAGAATCAGTAGGCACGTTGTGTGCTGCTATTCCCTGCAGATAAACTTGATCTTTTTAGTATTGATATTCTTTTGAGAGGCAGTAGACCAAAGGCTTGGCAGGGCAGCTGTAAGGTGATCTGCAAGGAGAAAATGGGGGAGAGAAGGGCAGGGTGCAGTCCGGAGGCCTGGCTGTGATTCGAGAGAGAGAGAGAGAGAAACTTGATATTTTTACAGGCCTGGGAAAAGGGGTTGATGAGCTAATAAGTGATGCATAATAGTAATGATACCATGAATGCTGGTTGATAATTGGTTGAAGCAAGAGTGATTTCTGACCCGTAGCTCCTCTTTCCAGGTTCAGTTTTATAAGCTGTCATATTAATAATTAACAAGATGTTTTTTTTAAACTAACTGTTAACACTAACCAGTTAAATACTACTGGGTAGGGCTTTGCAGTGTTTAAAAGGTCTACATTTCCCACCTCTTCCTGCATAAATCCAACAGGTGATTTGTACAGATCATGTGTTTTCAGATTATGTGGTGTTTCTGTTAAATGCTCAGAAGTTCTAGCCTGTACAGTCATCACATTTTGTGTAAAGATACAGTTTCTATGTCCATCAAACACAGCAAATATACTTCAGCTGACTACATAGCCAATCAATCCTTCCATTTCTAGTTTTAGGGTTGCATTTTTATTTTATTTTTGACCGGAAATCCCCTCCCACATTCTCAGGCCCAGAACCTTTAAGCACAATGTGAGCACAGGTCAGTGGAGGAGTGGGGACAACTGTTCTCTTGCACGGTACAAGGTAATTGGGCATATTGTGTGTATGCCCCAAGACGTCTCTGTATAAGACATACAAATGCATTGCCAAAGTATCATGGATATTGTATTAATATTTGTGTTTGATGCAGAAATGTCACTATCATGACAACAAGAGAAAAATGTGTAAAGCTGCCTTGGATAACACAAAGTACAAATCGATTCATTTCCTACTACATACAGGTTTATATCTCATCAGCACTACTTTGATAGTTCAGTGGGAAAAGGGTTCAAGTTGAATTGGATCAAACCTTAAGAGCTGAGGCGTAAAACCTGCAGTGTGTGCCGCCCGAGATAAAGCACAAGTGTTCTCTTCCTAGATAAACACCGGCTTTTCCAAAGAAAACTGATTTAGCTGTTAATTGACTGGCGGCAATGTGTAACAACAACTATGTGTAAGCTATGCACAGAGAAAAAGTCACTTGGCTCACTAGATAAATCATCTCCCTGATCTGGGAGGATAGGTAGGCCATCTGATAATGTGACACACACACGTACACACACTTATCAACAGCAATACTTGAGTGGTCCTTAACTGTTTAAAGGTCGATGCTAACATCTGCATAGCCAAGGTGAAAAATGTTACATTAACACACTTTTAACTTATGTAAAATGTGGTTGAAGGTGAAAGGTCAGTCACATGATCAATCATTGTTGATACCTGCGACTGCTTGAGTACTCAAACCTGTCTGTAGTGTAAGTATTGTAGAGAGACAATTAGATCAGTAACTAAGTATGTTAAGCTACCAACTTGCAAGGATGTTGTGATGTTGACAATGTCACTGAGTGAATTTACATGCACTTAATAATCCAATAACTGCCGAAAATCAGATGTTGTCAGTAATCCAATTAAGGATTATACATGCATTTGAGTAATGAGATAATGGGAAACCTCTGGCTTTACATGACCCAGGCAATAATCTGATTTCTACTTTGCAACCAGCCAATAATCTAACAGAAAAATGTATCGTAAACTTCAATTTTTCATATAAATATAATCAAATTCTTCATTTCTTGAGAGTATATATTGAGTTTTAGAGTCTCCACAAAGTTTTCATTAGGTTATACATTTAATTCCAGGGTTGCCAGATCCCATGACAGAATCCCCTACCTGGTCTCTGTAACTAAACCCAAAAGAAGTGAAGTCTCTAAAAATAAGTGGACCTGGCAATCTCTCTTATTTATTTATTTATTTATTTTATGCTAGCCACTCTGAGCACATGTGAAGGCTGCAAAATTCGATTGAAATCAGGTAACTGGTATACATGCTTTTAGTACTCCGATTACTGAGGTAAAATCCAGCTCTTTATCGGATTACTTAATCTGATTTCTAGATGAGAGTATGCTGTATACATGGCCACATGAACAATCAGATTACTTCAGAAATCTGACAATGATCGGATTATTAAGTGCATGTAAACGCACTCATTGTTACACACTACATGGACTGCGTGTGTAGTGCAGCTGTGAGTAAACAATAAAAACAGATCTACATTCTAGACATGTTAACACTAGGGCTGTTTAATGTAATGCATGTATGTTTAACGTCATTAAAGGCGTTTTTGCTGCTTGACCATATAAGATCCCCTAATAGCAACGTTATGACATAGAGCAGGTTTAGCCTTTAGGGTTTGGCATTCTAAAAGATAGGAAACAATTTCACTTTCTTGTAAGGCTTTGCTCATTACTGTGCGACAGCAGATACACACACCAAAAAATTGTGCAGTTTAACAGAATGCCTGGCACATTGTGTAACAGCTTTCTCACGCTGTTTCTTAACGTGTATGTATAATAGCACGAAAATATTTTAATAACTAACCAGCTCTAGTTAATGCACAAGTTGAAATACACTATATAGACAAAAGTTTATAGACACCCAAAAACAACATTACAAAACATGGTTATTAGCATGGAATTTCTCTGCCCTTCACTGCTATAACAGCCTTTACTCTTCTGAGAATGTTTTCCAGTAGAATGTGGAACATCATTTTGAGATCAGGCACTGATGTTGGACAGTAAGCTCTACTCAAAGTTGCTGTTCCATTTAATCTCAGAGCAAGTCTACCAAGTTTTCCATCACAGTTTGCAAACCATTCCTTTATGAACTTTGCGTTATGAAGGCAAAACAGATGTTGAACTGACATGTTGGGAAGTGAAAACCTATTAAATGCCATACTGAGAGCCACTGAAGTATTGACTATAATCCATCCTGTTGCCAGTGTTTTTCTATCCAAATTCTGTGCTAAAATGCTTTATATTATGACCCTGTTAGTAGCAAGTGTGGCTGAAATAACATTACTTTGAAGTGGTGTCCACAAACTTTTGGCCCCATGGCATAATTTCTGGCTTTACACTATGGTTTTGACATCCTTGTCATTGTTGTCAGTATTCTCACCACCATCGATGTTGGTTCTGAAATTGAGCTGCAAATTGTCCAGCATAAAACCATTGTTTTGAAGTAGTTAATTGGATGACTACATCGATTTTTCTTTAGACAGTTCTGTTGTAGTAAGGATTTGTTTTCTACCTACTCTTTTCAGTTGTATCTGAATACTAGCTTAGTAAACAAATGCATTAAAACCCTGCACAGACTGAAAATTCGAGTGCTCACCATGCTAATCCCTGTCCATCGTCAAAAGCTCCTATAAATGGCACAAGTGTCAGAATTGGACCTTGGAGCAATGGAAGAGGGTCGTCTGATCCTGTGTTCTTTTCCATCACGTGCACCATTTACCTGGGGAAGTGATGGCACCGGGACCTGTGGGAAGAAAAGAAGGTAGAGGGAGTGTGAAGATGTGGGCAGGGTTTTACAGGGAAACCCTGGGTACAGACATTAATGTGAACACTAATTTATGTAACACCTACCTAACCCATGTTACGATCCAGATGGGTTTTGGCTGAGCAGTGTATATGCAATTTCTTACTAAAGATTAGGTTAAACAAACTGTTATGTATTTAGCCGTCCACCCAAGTACACCCAGATTATGTCCTTTTTTTTGGTTGTTGGCATTGTTTTGCTTTTCTCTTGGGTTGTTACCATTAAGGTCTGTGTACGTGTTGTGATGGTGAAACTTTGACCCAGTAATCCAGGAATGCAGCTCATGTTGATATCTGAACACTCTTTCTGTTGTGCTGCTGCCTGAGAATAGCACTTGAATGGGGGCCAGCTGGGTGAAGTCAGGTTTCTCTCCTTAACACCATGAGCATAGTCTTGTTGTTGCATTTAAGGCCTCTCTGCTGGTGTTGAATTACTGGAAGATTTCTGCTGTGGTTTCCAACCAAAGCACCTCTAAAAGAAGCCTGTGATCTGTGTCAGAGGGAGGGGATTATGGATGCTTCATCACATTTATCCTGTTTTGTAGACCTGACCATTTTGCGATTAGGACATTCACTTAAGCTGTGGCTGCTCTAGCAATTCTGCCATGTGATACCTTTTTACAGTGTCATTTGATCTTCCATGTTAAGTGTGGCTTGCTGTTTACTGATCTGACATAACCCTATGACTTTGTTTCGTAGTGCATAGTTCTGCCCCTGATCGTATTCCCATACAGCATATCTATCCCCATACACCACGATCACTTGAAGTACGTCTCCTTGTTTTTACACTCATTGTCCATTTTATCGGTTCCACTTTGTAGTTCTACAATTACAGTCCGTAGTCCATCTGTTTCTGTAAAGGCTTTTTTTGACCCCGTACTCAAAACTGGTGGATCGTTCTCAGCACTACAGTGACACTGACGTGGTGGTGGTGTGTTAGTGCGTGTTGTGCTGGTTAGCAGTGCTGAATTCAAAATCCACACTGTGTGTGTGTGTGTGTGTGTGTGTATATGTATATGTGTATATATATATATATATATATATATATATATATATATATATATATATATATATATATATATAATTTCACACACAGTGTGAATTTTGAATTCTGGGGTTTTGTAATGGATTCATTCAATTTACATTATTCCTTATGGGGAATAATGTCCTCGGTACTCAACGTTTCCATTTCTTGACAAGCCTTGTGGAACTAATTAATGACAAGAACTGAGGTACCACTGTATATACCACTGGGGGCCAGCAGGGGAAATCTTGTGCACAAACATATCAGCCAATATTATGAGGTAATGACATAATATGATATGACATAATTGAAGGTAAATCAGTATCGACCTTTATAACTGCCATTAAATGATAATTAAAAAGAAACCAAGAGAAAGAACATGGATCCTTGATGTTATGAGTGGAGGTGTTGTGTAGTTTGTCCACCAGAATGCATACACTACAATTCCACTGTTATCGTAGGAGTTTGGAACTCCACAAATCACAACTGTCAGCTGACCCCAGCTGACTCGCTCAGAGAGGCACATTTTGCTGTACTTTTGTTTGCGGTACTGTTTATTCATGACAGTAATACAAGTTTATTGTAAAGCAGCATGATGTCATGTTATCGTGGTAAGGACACTTGCAAAACTGTACACAACGAATGCATTACTTTTACCAGTCAGTACATTACAACAAGCTTTGTTAGCGTTGCAGTGAAAAGCTGTATATTGTTTGTTTTTCTAAATGCGCTGATTAAACACCTGATGACGGAAACGCATTGTTTGGTATGGAAAACAAAAGTTGAATAAAAAATGCTATGTTGTTGTGCTTGCAACTTTAACACCACCCTGGAAACACTGACTGTCAACAGGGTTTGAAAGAAAACATGATATCTGCACCTATGAAGTTGGTTTAGAGGTGTAAATGTTCAACGAACACAGAAAACCAGGGTGTTAACCGAAATGGGTTTGTGTTGAGATGTGTAAACGTGCAGAATATCAGTATTTTACCGTTTAGATAAAACAACAATATTTAAATTTATAATATCAAAACTTGTAATACAGATCCTTGTATCATAAAGGCATTTTCTCAGTAACTGCCTAGATTGGAAATTGTCTCAACTGTTCCAAATCCAAACAAGCATCAGGTCTGTGCTTTCTAGTAATGTAACGTACAAACTGTGCTACTTTGCCTTTTGTTTATTTTTGTGTGCGTTTCTTCTCTTTAGGGAGCTGTCAAGAGGTGCATGTGTGCAGCCAGCAGGCCCCCTGAGTGCTGGCGTGTATGCGTGTAGGGGGCCAGCATGGGGAACGGAGTGCAGGAACACCAGGGCACTCTGCCGCTGCCCTCCAGCCAATCAGAGGTTAGAATAACAAATCATATTGAGATTTAAATGTAAACATGTACAGAGATGGAAATTATTTTGAGGTGCTTGCTATCCCAATGATGAGCACTCACAGTTTATAGCTAATGCTTCAGATGAAGCTGAGCAGGATCACAGAAAAGCTTAAGCAAGTGTTACAAACTTTTGCAACCCTATTTCCAGTACACTTGAAATGTAACATTATCCATGGGTTTGTCTAGCTTCTCTGTGGTCAAAGTCTGATGTACATAAAACAAAAAAGACGCTATTGAATTCGACATGAATAATGTTCAATTTTTCCCACTTCTATAGATTTATGGTTTATTTTGACTTCAGAACCCCATATGGGTTTTTTATATTGTTTGCTCTTTTTTATTAAAGTTTGATTAAAAGGTAGTATTAGCCTAAGGAGTTTTTACTAAAAGTCCTAATAAAGTACTTCATCTGTTTGTTTTTGTTTTATTTTCTATTGTCTAATTGTATTTGTGAAAAAGTCTTACTTATGACTACGGCTGGGTGACGTATGGAGTTTGATATATCGATACATTTTTGTACGAGATGGGTGATGTGATGATATCGTTTAAATCGATATATTTTATGTTGCGTTACGTTGCCTGTTCTCCTCGCCCTGTCTGCGTCTTGCACAATTTCACCCTAGCTGCGTCCCAGTTCAGAGGCTGCTTCCTTCGGAGGCTGCATTTGAAGACCGGTTGCGTCATAGCAGTGCACAAGTCTTCGTAGACTGCTTCCTACGAAGGGTGCGACCACTGGATTGAGACGCAGCTACTGTAATGCCCTCCCCACTCCCTCACTCATAAGCCCTGCACGCTGTGAAGGAAACAGGAACACAGACATGAGGCGAGCTTCGGAGGAGTTGCTGCATAGAAAGCAGTAGCTCAGTAATTTGGAGATGTTTTGGATTCAAAGTGTCAGATGAGCAATTGGAAAATGTGTTTTTGTACAGAATGTGGAAAACAAGTTATAAACATAGGTTCAACCACGACTAATCTCTTCCACCATTTACAACCGCGCTACAAAGTGCAATGCGAAGCGTGCTAAACTATCATAAACTATCTAGTGTGTGTGTGTGTGTGAGAGACTTTGAGGTTGGTAGTGAATGAGAGATGTTGCGATATGAGGTATGAATATCTAGATATGAATTTTAGTCTATATCACCCAGCCCTAATTATGACAATGTTTATTTCAGAAGTATTGAAAAGTAGCACCAAGTTTGAGACTTCTTGTAGTACCAGAAGAACTTTGGTCAGTGCCTTTCGGGACCCAACCAAACCCGTACACATTACAAACAGCAGATGGTTTAACAGTGACACTGGATCGGATTTAAGTGGTGTTAGATACATCGTTATTAGATTATTCAAATGTAACACACCCATGTGTCTTGTGACTCTTCTACTGGAACTGTAGTAGGATATATCTTCAAATAACAATGCAGTTATTAGTCACCACACCACCTCCATTTTGTCTGTGTACAGACAACTAGCTGTGTGAACATCCAAACTGTGTACATGAAAAGCTTCAGGACTGTTTGAGGGTTTTCAGTAGGAGCGGGCAATATGGTAAAAATATTATATCACGATAATTAAAGACATTTTCACAATATTTATCACAATATCACAATGCCTCAGTAGCGGTTTCAGTTAGGGCAGTGGTTCCCAACCCCCAGGCCTGTAGACTGGAGCACCTCGTCCAGCAAGTCAGCCTCTTCAGGATCATTTGACTGATAGACCTCGGGTTAGGATTGGAGGGTGTTTTTTGCGCACCTGTCTTCCAGATCAGAGTCTGTTTGGAACAAGTGTTCAGTGTGCTATGGAAGCACTTCAGTCATGTCTTGGCATATTGTGAATGCGTGATCGTCACTAGGGATGTCAATTTGCCTGAAAACTAATTTGAACATTCTAGTCTTTTTTTTATTCATGAAATTTGAATAACCTATTATTGTCATCATCATCATCATGGATTAAGGATTAACAAGTTAGGAAAAAGTTATTTTGTTACTCACAGAACAGAATGGCATGAGTTAGATGCTTGTTTAAAGTTTTGAATAGGGTTGGGTGGTATTCTTACTGATTAAAGGTTTTGATTCCAATATAGTGAAAAAAGGTCCAATTTATCTTTCAACTGTATGGTTAAATAATTGTAGCCTTTTTATTGCCAGTTATTTGGACATGGCAGTATCAAGTGACCGACTCTATTTTATCGATAATGCCAAAACGTCAGAACTAGTGTTTTGTTTTGGTAATTAAATCTTTTTTTTAACTATGCCTACCTAAATAACATTGACTGGATATGACGAGATGTAGCTGCTTTAGTGCGGATGTTGTTCTGTCAGATTGTTCACTTTTTTCCCCTGCATTTCCGCTCTGCAACACATTCCAAAAAAAGTTCAGACAGGGGTAAGTTAGGTCTAGTAATGATATGAAAAAACTAAGTAATGATATGATTTCAAACAGGTAATGCCAACACATGATTATAATCATGATTTGGTATAAAAGCAGTATCCACGAAAGGTTTAGGAGCAAAGATGGACGTCCAGTTCATCAACAAATGTGTGAGAAAATTAATGAAATCTTTAAAAATGATGTTCCTCAAAGAAAGAAGGGATTTACATATTTCTCCCTCTACAGTGCATAACAGCATTAAATGTATTCAATGCTTAAAGAGCAAAGATACAAGCCTAAACTGAAAACCCAAGATCTCCGATCCCTCGGGCGGCACTGCATCAAGAACCGTCCTTCAATATCTGATAGAACCACATGGGCAAGGGGTTGCTGTGTCAAACCTTTATCAAGCACTACAATACGGGGTTACATTCACAAATGCCACTTAAAACGTTACTGTACAAAAACGATGCCTTACGTTAACCATGTCCTGAAATGTCGTCAAGTACCAAATCATGGTTATAATCGCCTGTTTAAAATCACATCATTATTTGTTTTTTGAACCTCATTACTAGACCTAAATTGCCCTCGTCCCAACTTTTTTTGCAGGCCTGAAATTCAGGAGTGGATGTTTATTAACGAATGCTAAAAAATAGACCCAGACAAAAAACATGAAATATCTTTGTGTTTCATACTGTCCTGCAATTAAATAAAAGTCAAGTAAATTTAAGAAACACTGCCTATTTTTTGAATTTGTATTTTTCCCTGCCGTCCCAACTTTTTTTTTTTTTGATTTGAGGTTGTGCTTGTATACTGCACACAAGTGTCCTGTGTGTGTGCAGATGGGAGCAATCTTGCAAATGTATCAATGTTTCGGTGTTCTTCCCTTGGGGTAGGAGCTCCTCCTTAGCCTCTCAGTCCTGGCAAGGTTTGAAAGCTGCCTCAGTCCACTTAATCAGCCGTGTATATATATTTTCAGATTAAAGGCGACACGTTATGTAAACTCGCCTTTGTAGTGCTTGTGTGTCTGTGTATATAAAATAAATACACACATGTAGATGTATGAATTGTACGGATGGATGGATTATATTATTATTATTTAAAAATATATAGTCCAAACTGTGTACAGTCCTTCCTGGTACAAATTACTGGAACTGGAACTAATTTTTGGTTAGTTCAACAAACGTTTGAAAAAAAATTATTATTGTTATTATTTTTTTGATAGCTTTAAGCCACACGTGTGATATCATCTATAACATTTCAGAATTATGATGGTTTGTCCTTGGCCCTGTGGAGCCTGTTTCATTATTACATCATTTCTTTTTACAACCAAATACATGCATTAGGTTAATTGATTACACTAAATTGGCACTCACTGAGTATGTATGACTAGTTAATATAACCTTGTGTGTGGATGTAACCTTGTATGTTGTTAAACAACCATTGATGGAAACTAGTTAAACAAACAATTTCTATGTCCAGATTGATCTCAGCTGCCATATTTAATGCCTTTTTAACAGCACTGCCTGCCTGTTGGTTCACTTTTTTTTTTTTTTTTTTTTTTTTTTTTTTTTTTTTTTAATATAGAGAAAAAATAAGTAATCCTATCTCTTTTTAGGTGTAGCAATTGTCATGGGTACTTCCTTTAGTAATTTAGTGCAAACATTGCCATTACTATGGTCTTTTAACTAGGGGTCGGCAATATGACAACAATTTAATGTATCGTGATAAATTTTGTTATCGTGATAGACAATATGGTTTTTATTTTAATTTTTTTTTGTAGCATATCGAGTGTATTGTCAGTGCACAAAACACTGACCCTCTACATGTTTCGTTATAAAGAGTGTAATTGTTATTGTGTAAATGAATGAAGTACAGCACACTTTGAATAAAAATCACTTTACTATGTATTGCGATATAATATTTTTAGCATATCGCCCACCTTATTTGGAATTGACCAAAGAATTTAGTTGTCCATTTTGTTTGTGTTCTCCTGTAACACTTGAAGCTTTTGACTGGTCAGAAGTAAGATTTAAGTTTATTGTTTATACCTATATATTTTATATACTTGAAATACAGTTGTATTATGTTCTACAGTACATCTGTCATGTTCAGCATCTGACAGAAAATAAATGAACCTCATGACCTCTTCACATCTCATTCAGGAGTGAAGAGGAACCTTTAACCTTGTCAGAAATGGTGATTTGATTTATATTTTCATATACGTTATCAACTGTTCAACCCTAGGCTTCAGCACTTGTACTTCAGTACCTATATGGACAGTGTTTGTTCCAGCATCAAGTGTGTGGGAAGCCAAAATTACAGATGCCGTAATATGCTCATATTTTGAGAATACTTGCCTAAAGGTTTTTTTTTTTTTCCAGTCAGCAGTCATTACGATCTAATTATGTCCACCTCCTGAATAAACCACCATTTATGGTTTGTTTTCTCAGATTAGACTCCTGCCTTCTTCCTCTTTGCTCAAGCTAATGATCTGTTTCATTTTAAACAAACACAAAACCAAAGTAAACAAACATGTACATAACCACATGCATACTGGTACTTGTGCTCAGTTACAGCTGTTAAACTCACACAATGAAAGGGGTTCCTAAAATCTTGGGAAATGCTACATGTTGTTTGTAATGGTTTAAACCGTTGTGAGATCTTAAGGGTATGTCATGTGCAGAAATGGACTCTGAGAGCATGTCTAGCATATCTGTAATGCAGATGTTTAGTGTTACACTTGTCCAAACAGATAATCAAATGGAACAAACCTACAGTTTTAATTTAGGGCTTTGCAACTAGGCATCTCTGTAATTGTAGATTTGTGTTCAGGCCATGATGGTGGCCTGTTCAGCAAATGAAGTTTGACTCCATTGATGTTTATCATGAATATCGTTTCACCTTTTAAAAATGTCTTTGTCTGTGTGCAGACCTTTAAGCAGAGTCGGTCGGTGTTAAACTCCTTGCTTTCTGGAGCCTTTGCAGGAGCTGTAGCTAAAACCTCTGTAGCTCCTCTGGACAGGACCAAGATCATCTTCCAAGGCAAGACATTTGACAGTCCATCATAGACA